>JAVQJF010111847.1:0-13800 GCA_036023855.1 Gadopsis marmoratus
GAACACCCCACAAGAGCTGCAGTGTTGGAGATGCTCTGACCCAGTCGTCCAGCATCACAGTTTGGTTCCTTGTCAAAGTCGCTCACATCCTTCCGCTGCCCATTTTTCCTGCTTCAACACATTAACTTGGAGACAAAATGTTCACTTGCTGCCTCATATATCCCCCCACTGACAGGTGCCATGGTAACCAGATAATCAGTGTTCTTCAATAAAGTTATGGCTGATCGGTGTATCCGTATCAGCGGCGTATACAAAGCTGTATTACCAACAGACCAAAATGCACCGAGACCCACTGCGTCCAAAGCCTCACATCTTGTCTATACAGGATATCTATCAGCCATGTTTTCAGTTGTTCATCTCACAGGTGTCTGACGTATTTTAGCTCATATAGTGCTTACATGGTGTATATCCCTACCACAAATTAAATAATTACACCTAAGGGTGCGCTTTCATATGACTTAGTCTTATTTTTCTGTAAATAAGTATAAGAGTATATTCCTCTTGTGTCTGTGTTGCTGTATAGTTATAGTTTAATTTCCAGGGAAGTTTACTGTTCAAGAATTACAGTTAAATTTGCTGATAGTGTTAAGTTAATTTTTCATCTACAAGATGATCACGTGTGGTTGAAAGCTCTGGAAAAGCTCTGGGCCTCGACTTTCCAAGGTCAAGAATGAACTTTTAAGCTCAACGTACAATATTGCTAGTTATATATTGTGGTCAAGACTGACCACATTTAAAGGAATCATATCAAATGTTTGGTTTATGTTGTGTGTTTATCACAAATAAAACACTGGAAGATGTATAATTATTTTATGTTCTTAAAACTCTCGCTAAGATCTGCCACAAAAATCCAGTAATGTTCAGGTTCTATTTCTGACACATCTTCTGCTACAGCTGAAATAACTGTGCTAACTGAACACGAGTACCGTCTGATACCTTGAGCGCTCACATTTTAAGCACGAGTGAAACCCCCCTAACCCTGGACGCGTTGACACTGTCCTCGATCCACTGAGCAACACGGGCCCTTAAACAATCTTCATTGCTGAATGAGAGATTGTGATTTATTACCAGACACCTCATCTACCTGGACAATGGCTTTGTTTGCCCTGTGTTTCAAACGTATTGCTCTTTGTAGGACCGTGACAGAGGCGATCTAGCAGGGAGGGGAAGAAGCCATGACAGCTGTCATTATTTATGTGCTCACAATTCAATTACGCAGCAGCAGTAATATGGATCCATGCAAAACACCAGCACAATTTCAATCAAAGCCTTTAAAATACAAGCGTGGGAGCAGAGGGAGCAGAGGGAGCAGAGGGAGAGCTATTGCATTTCATTGTTTGCACTGAAGCAAAAATAAAACATAAAAACACGCTATCAACCTCACATTGTACCCCGTGACTTTAAACTGGCTGAAACATTTTACCATGACATGATACATGTACAAACAAAAGGTTCCATCTCTATGTTTTTCAAAGGTTCCTGAGAAACTGGTCTGATTAAGAATTTGCCATCCTTTAACTATAAATAACATTCTGGCAATAGACAAGTTTTTTGCTTTAACATATCATCATGAAGAAAATGTTGACTGCACAATGTAATGGCTATAGAATAATGACACCATGTGCGTTTTGATTGGTTCCCTCTAAACCTCGCTTTCACTGTGCATTTCTGCCACTGGGGCCCAACAAGCTCGCTGGAAAATGAAGGCTCCATTTATTGTGCAAAGGGAGTGGGTCAACCATTGTGCCACCAAAACGGAAGGGAACAGCGCTTTTGTTTTCCCCCGTAGCTGTCAGCAGCTATCCTCAGCTGGCAGAACAACCAGTGTAACTGTGGAAACTCCACCTGGCAAAAGAAGAAGAGCCCCGTTGAGGGTGGGGGCAAAGAAGGCGAAGAGGGAGAGAGGTAAAGAGCAAGGTCAAACAAGAGTAGGCCTCAGATGGGTGTTCACTATGGAGAGGGCTCCAGGACTGGACAGGGTTCCAAACCAACATTCAGTTTGCATTCTTTCGACTGTAGATCAGTAAGTAACTAAACCTGTCTACTTATTAATACCACCTGGTGTTTCCCTCTGCATAATTATAGATCTGAAATCTAGTTCTGGTTTCTAGTTCAAATTGTGATTCTTACAGTTGTTTCTTGCTTTGGATGGTAGCCAGACTGCTAGCGGTAGATATGTTGCTGTCTTTGCGACAGTGGCGCCAACAATAATACCACAAAAGGTGTCAGTTTCCAATTTAACAAGAACTTTTCCCTTGCTGTACTTTTAGACTTGTCAAAAGCATTTTCATACACTTGATTACCGTATATAATGTTTTCTGTAAGCTTCAGATTTATGAAATTCAATAATAAGTTCTCAAATGGTTTGTTAGCTAAACATTTAATTTTATTCATCTATCCGTAATTACATGTCCGAAAGGTCCGAGATTCTTCAAGGGGTGCCACAAGGATCTATTCTTGGCCCATTAAAAAAAAAAAATGCATGTTAAAAGCCTGCCTTTGGTTTGTAAAGATCTTTTCAATCTCATAGCTTCACATGAAGATTTTTCCACATTATTACAAAATGTAAATCCAAAATTAGTGCAATGCTATGTCAATACTCGATTTTACAGAGACAAGCTTAATATTATTTTCCAATAAAAACAAGAATTGCCCATGAAATATCCAGCACAGATATTTGTAAATACTTTTGCTAGTACATTTTACTAAATTCTTATTAAATTAAAACCTTACTTGAAAAATCAACTTTGAAAGTCCATCCAGTGATGAAGGCCACAAGATGTGACTGAAGACTTTGGAAGAAATCTAGAAACTGGACATTGCATTAAAACATTTTCTTTTAATGTTCAATTACTATTTCCAAAGTCAAGAATGAAACTTCAAGCTAAATTAGTCCATTAATCCATTATCGGGTCGCAGGAAATGGACAACTTTGATAATTACAATTTGAAGCTTCTACAATGTGAAGATCTGCTACTTTTCTCTGTTTCATATAATACTGCACAGTTTTGGACTAATTTGGGGAAATTGCGATGGGCATTTTACACTTTCTTCTGATGTTTTAATGACTAAATGATGATGAATGATCAGCAATGTAAACAATTCTCAACTGCAGCTTTTGTTGTAACCACGGGATAAATGAATGAAAGCATTTGAGAAAAAGGTGCAGAAACCAGAAGAACAAAAATGATCTAAATAAATGAATCCCAGGCTCGCACTGCGGCTCTGCTGTGGGAAGACACCGACATTGCATAAAACAAATCTGGGGAATGGAATCCATATGGCTAATGGATCTGGGTTATGATATTGTTTTGGAAGGCTTCGCAACACACCGTCCTTCAGATGCAACAGTGCCACATACCTCCACAAATCATTACTGCGGGATAATAGAACACGCTTGATCAGACTCAAGAGGAAAGCATGCCAGGGAAAAGAAGAAGACCCATCTGTGAATAATGATTACGGTCACCTTAGTCATATATCCCTGTCCTGAGAGAAGATGACTTGGATAAGGGTGTCAGTGTGGAGGCCTGACAAATTTGTGCAGCATCCTTAGATACCAATCCCACAGAGCCACCCTCCTCCTCCTTTCTGCGTCTGCCTCCTTCTGCCTCCATAATTGCTTGCTAAGGCATAAATTAATCCACGTTGTAGCTACCCAAACACATCTTTGTAAACTGGACGTAGCAGGCTGACCATCATAAATCTGCAGTGACGACACAGAACGCTGCAGGGCCTTGCTTCAGCTGAACAATCTTGCCCGCTAAAGTTATCAGGAGCCGGTAGCCAAGGTCATGTTGGTACAGTAGGTAGGTCTTTGGATGCATTCAATTAGTGCTACTGCAAAGGCAAACGTGAGTGAAATGTAATGACTGGCTCGGGCGTAAGGGAGCAGCCGGATTGATGCACCGTTTAGGCTGCTGTAAAATCAGACTGATAGACTAACTCTTCCCTGCTCCCTTTTCACAGATTCCCTAAAAGCCTCCCGGGCCTGGCTTGGTCGTTTCGCCTGCACTCCATTTGTTACTCCCAGAAGGTCACCGGAGAGCATTTTCAGGCCCTTCCTCAATGTTCGCTGCCGCCCTGCCCACAGGAGTCATGAAGATGAATAGGACTGTCCTGGCTGGTGCTAATGCCATCATGACCTCTCGTAGCTCAAATCAAACCTTCAGGAACACATCTACTCATCCTTTGATGAGAACCATACTCAAGGACTGTGATGCAGAGTGGGGGTGATGCGGGAGTTGCCTTCAGGTTGAGGTGAAAGTGGCTAACTGGGACTAAATAGGGATTGTGCAATTCCCAGACTGTCGATGCCTTTAATTGTTACTATAAATACCATGAGACAACAAACCAATATGTCGGCAGGATTGTTTCATATCAAATATTAAAACATTTTTAGTTTACATGAGTGACCGTGCCGATGACGTTCTTCAAGGAGAATATTTGAATTCAAGCATATTCCTGACCTTGAAATCATAATGGTCAAAATTAAGCATTTTCCAAACTTTTAAGACTTTGTACAAACGCAGAGACACTGAGGTCATGACCTCTGTTTTTCTTCTGTGAATTTGGATGTTTTGACAACAAAGAGGGAGGGGCTTATCAAGCAGATACAGTGTTTTTAGACTATATTCAGATTCAAAAAGAAATAAAATCAATGCATCGGTTTCCAAACTGTAATCTGAAACAGGGGCGTAAAAGAGTATGAATGCGTTATTGTTATATGCACAGTTAACGTGACGCGAAACCCTTTGAGTTCAGAACTCATCCAGCCAAGCTTGTGCTGGTGCAGCACACGGCAGGACAGGAGACAGGAAACTGAGGAGGCGGAGTTAGGGACCGTCTCAAAGGTGCAGTACAAATGGGCCAAGGGAGCGTTTCCAATTTCTGTCAATAACTATGGCTTTTGGTTTTTTTGGTTGTTTGCTTGTTTTTAAATAAACATTTGTTGACTGATTGATTTGTTCGAACTGATTTCTACCCAGACAGTCACACAGCTTTTATTTAGACTCTGCTTTTGAAGGTGAGGTTCAAATACAAATCATGTTCTATCGTTTGATTAGTTCACGTACATAGGAGTATAAATGGCAGCAGAAAACATACATACCACGCATACTTCCGGTACATTATACAAATACAGATACAAATACCTATGTTTTTGGTACATAAAGAGATAAATAATAGTTTTGCAGTGAATCTGAATCATGCATAATTTCTCCTGTAATTATCTTTATATCTAGACGAATATTCAAACCTTCATTCAAGAGTGTTTCCTGATCAGCTGTCCCTATGATTAAGGTTTGGCTAGGTTTAGGAAACTAAAAGGACTTGATTAAGGTCAGGGAAACATCTTGGTCATTTAAAGACAAATGACAAAATGATTGCACTGATAGAAACTGATGTCACGTCCTGCATCTGATCCAAGCCATCTGTATTCACAGCACCGTCAGAGCTGCTGGTTAGTGGGTAGCCCAGCGATGCATGTTCAAGCCTGATTAATGATAGATAAGAGTGCAGAAGTGGGATAACCAGGCATCTTGAAGAGCTTACATAAGCAGCAGTATCATGCTGTTGGTGTACTGTACTATCAAACACACAATGTCGCTCATTACTGTGCACTTTCACCCTCATTCTCACAGGCTCACAGGAGATTCGGGCACGTAGCTAATAACAAAAGCCCCATTAGAGAGTTAACGCAGAGTAACGATGCCAAGCAGCAGTAGTGAAAATAGCACCTGTCGCCTGAGACAAGACCGATGGTGCGCCGACACAAACACGAGGGAGATCGTAAGACATGCTGAGCCACTGAGCGTGGTTAACTGGGCCACTCACTAACCACTTGAACTAACGCTCTCCACCTTCCGCGTAACTGCGTCAGCTGGAAAAGTGCCGAAATCAAAATTAAACTCCAGATGTGGACCCAAGTTCAAGATCCAGGGAGACAATTGAACAGCGTTTCAGTGTGAGCTGCTCTGTGCACAGGCGTGCACATTCAGACACGTGATGTTTGACCATTGAGCTGCTGCACCAGGTCCTGCAGGACGGGGAACCAGGTTTGTTGCACCGCAGCTGCAACTTGGGTCGTTCATGTGACAGAATAAACTGTTACAAGAAATATCCATCCTGATCAGGCTAACTACAGAAACAACACACCGAACTTTAGAGTCTCTGCAGGAACGGCGTACAGATTTTACAGTGAAGGAAGACATAAAGTGCCATAAGTTCACTATAAACTCATTATGGGACACTAGGTGGATATGAAAGAAACCTTTTGAATATGTTTAATCCTCCGCCTTCTGCAGGCAGAGCCTATTTTGCCAAGAGCTTGGGCCAAAACAAAACTCTACAAACAGACGAGTAAGGTTCTGTTCACCTGTTCGGCATCCTCCTCCTCCTCCTCCTCCTCCTCCTCCGAGACGCTCCGGAGGGACAGAAACGGCTCCACAAGGCGCGTGTGTTCAGGTTAAACCGGGCAGCGAGCGGCGGCCGTGGAGGTGGCAGCTCCGCGCAGAGAGGGAGAGACACGCCACCGGATTGTTGCCTCTCCTGCCGTTTCACGGGACCGTTGGAGTAAACGGGAAGCCTTTGTGGAGTCCACTTGCACGGGACCGTCCTCCTCCAGCAGCCCGCGGATCAGAGTGGCGGAGGAGCCGCGTGGAGCTCTGTGGTACTGCTGAGTGGAGGAGGCTGCACGGGGAGAGCTGGGGCGTGTTCCTGGAGGAGGAGGAGGAGGAGGAGGAGGAGGAGGAGGATGCGCAAAGATGCTCGGCATCTCTCAAAAAGTTTGTCAAAGTACACCGGGCTAACAGAGTCATGGTCTGCAGATTTCCTACAATATAGGGTGAATTACTCAACAGTTTAGAGATGAACTGCAAATAGACAGGTTTTGAATTTTGAGGACAGGCTACATGTATTTTGATGTCATTATAAGCCATTTTTAATAAAAAAAAATGAGAGGTCATAAAACTCAATTCTGAGTCTTAGTTAAGAGCCTGGTTGGTAACAAGAAATGAAGGAATCAATATCATTGTCAGTCTTCTGGAACAACATGGGACTTTGGCTGTCAAAGATCGTTGCAGCAGGTTACAATAATATGATGCAGATGTGTTGCTGATAACCCCTGGCCCTGGTTAGACTCAGAGGCGATAATTCTCTGCGGGTTTGTTATTATGAGTGGCCCCTTGCACATTCCACATAGTCATTCGATCCATTGCTAATATAAAAATATTGATTAGAGCAGCTTTAAGTTGCTCTTTATGAAATGGGATTTGAGCAGCTTAAGTACATTATAGCTGAATATTGAACACTTCAGTTAGTCTGTGTGAGACTTCAGCACTTTTACTCTGTTCCTTTCATCAGCATATTCTGAAGCTTGTATGCAAGTGCAGGTGCATATATTCATGCAGATACAGTACTTAGTCTTCACAAAACCTGCAGTAACATTACGCACATATACACACAGACACACTCTGCCAGAATCTACAGTTTCATCCACAGAATCTGCCCAAGAGTCATACATGAGTTAATATTCAAGCATGTATCTGTACATGCAGAGCGTTGGTATTCATTCTAATTTCGTTACTTTTAAGTTAAATTTGGGTGGGATTGGGATTGAGGGGACGGCGATATTTTAATATTTGCTAAATTATATATTCACCAACACAGTATGTATTACTAAATTGTTGTGCAGCTACATGGCAATAGAGAAAAAAATGATTAAGAATTAGTCTAAAACAGAAAGGCTGAAGCAGTTTTGTGGTGTGGGGGGGTCATCATGTGAACAGTCAAAGAGCCAGGGATAAAACGGCCATGATCTTTGGTACCGTTTGTGCGGTCGGGGTTGGAGTTCATCCTGATGTGCTCACGCTGCATCCCCTTCCTGTCTCTCAAATAAAGCAAAATGCCAGAAACCCCCAGAGAAAGAGACAGGAGGAGATTTGGCACTGTAGCTGATATAGTGCGGAGTGAAATGGAGTTCATGTCACATCAACAATATTTGAGCTTCCTCTCTGATTGCCTATATCCTCTCAAATAGGCCATCAGTCTGACACAGCATATTGCAGTTTGCTGGTAAGCAGCTCAATCTGCCTGTGCAGGGGTCCTGCTGCTTCATCCCACACTCACTTTACAAAGGCTATCTGAGGACGGCTGGTGTCCCGCGCACCAGCTTTGGGCTGCCAGATGGTCCTGTGTAAGAACTTTGAATTATTCAGCCATCCCACAGCAGACTGAAGCTGTCATGTGCAAGACAAGTTGGCTGGCCTCTTCCTGTGGCGGGGAACACCAGCGGGCGAGCGCGAACAGCTTCTGCAGAGGTGCTACCAGGTTATGCAACTCCACAGTCAAAATTCCACTAATGCACAATTTAGGCCTGGCTGCAGCCGCGGAATTATTCTTTTTTTCTTTCTTTTTTTTCAGATCAGACTCAGAGTGTGTTATGCTTTCACAGAGAGGGACGAGAATCATAAATTATTCACCTGGTCTGGCTTTTATGTGTGAATGCTGAGCGCATCCAGAAACAAGCAGTTAAGCTTTTTAAATAGATACACAGTATCTGTTTGTGCCATTCTCTAATGCATCACATTAAGTCGGAGTGTGTCAAACACAATTATGGAAATGACTTAAGCTGGACGAGAACGTGTGGAAAGCCATAAAGCAAAACATTGTCATAAATTTCCTGAAAGATATCATGTGGGTCCTCAGACGTTTAATGTGCTACAATTACCATACTGGCCATTAGTGATATTACAGTGAAGCTTTACTGATGGCAAGGATCATGATTAGAGCCATAATTTAGCAGGATAACTCCTGTCACTTTAACAGAGCCATTGACACTATGAATACACGCCATTACCAAATACTGCTGTACAATATATCACCACATTAGGGGTGATATATGGTCCATATATCACTCTCTCCTCATACCTACCTCATCTGCATCCAACTAAAACCAGCCACGCTTTGTCAAGGTTGAGATGATCTGAACTGGATGAGACAAATGTGGTCTCCTTCCTATTTTTTGTTTGCGTCAAAGTCTGTGTGTGTGTGGGGGGGGGGGTAATCCCTTCCAAACAAGACGAAGAAATCCACTTCACATGGAGGGCGCTGTGCATATACCTGAGTGAGTGTGGCGTAATCGCCCTGAGAGCGGCCCATTAATCCTGTTGGTTGGTGCTGTGATCTGTGGCTGAGTGGCTCCACGGCGACGCTCTCACACTCGCCTCCTCTGCTAAGAATCACTCGGAATTAGAGAAGGAGACTTCTTATGTGAAATGGGTTGATAGCAAAGTCTTCAGTCAAGAGGGCTGCCCTGCTCGTACGCAGTGCTCACATGTGAAGCTCATTTGGAGTAAGTGGTCCAATTTCAAACGAGGGCCTCTTCGCAAGGGGGAAGCAAGGTAGTTATGTACTCTACAAAACAACCTGTGTAAAGAAAAGTCCAATTTGAGATCATTACAGAGTAATTGCACATGTTCTTTACTGGCAGTCTGCTAATTGCATCTGACTAATGCATAAGTGCACATACAGTATGTTATAATTCCAGACAGTAAGTCTAACAAACCTGTTGTATAACTAGAGAATTATTTGAAGAAACGTACCATATGTGTTAGTAAGAATAACTTTACGATGAATGTGTAGTTTTGCTTAATTATGAAGTTATAGGCACTCGTTTCGGCAAACAAACTGTAAAGGGGAACGCTGCTAATTTTACACATCAAAGTGTGTTTACAGGTTGTGGCTGTGCAAAACCTGATAAATTGCCTCAGGTGATGTCACTTGAGTCGGCGGGTTTGAAAATGAAACAAATCTGGGGGTTTGGAGTGAGTTTACCAGACCTCTGTGGCCTCCTCATCTCTGTGTGAGGCTACTGTACACTGTGTTCTAGCATGTCACTGAGAAACATCTCAATGGCTTAATCACAAACATGAAACAAGACGCGAACACATGGCACATCACCAGGAAACACGTTTGTGGTCCCATTCCACTTGCTCAGGTAATGAGCTGCCTCTTCCGGCCACAGTGGCTGATGTTCAGCGGCTGAAGCACCAACTGAAGCCAGCTGGATGGAAGTGGGGGACAAGGGGCGCTGGCATCCTGGTGGTTTTTGCCTCACATGTAGGGGGTGTTGAAAAACCTGATGGGTGGTGGAGGGACCCAGAATTGTGGTGTTGGGTGCTCCATCTAAATTAGGTAATAGTGTTAGATATTGGCAAGAGGTGGTTACTGAAGCTGTGGGTTTGTTTTGACTTTGTGCTTTTGTTGCCGTCTCTCCGCTGGATGATGTTGGTGAACCGTCCCTTCGCCAGGGGCGCTGACGTCACGTCGTGTGGCTGCGGGGCGCGTGGTGATGTCACCCAGAAGACAGCTGGCGTTTACGGAACGGTGGGCATGACAGGCTGGCGCGGGAGCACTGAAAGGTTTTGCTTCGTTGTCTGTTCTGTGAAAGTGGGGTCTCAGCTTCGGTTGCTGGGTCTGCTGAGACGAAGTCCATGCTGGAGATGAGGTGAGTGGATCTCTGAAGTTGCTCGTGGACAGCTCGCTGAGTGTGCGTGAGACAAGTGCAGTATGAAAGAGCTACAGAGGAGGAGAGGGCTAGCTGGGAATTTATGGAAATGCCAGTAGTGGCTCAGAGGTGTGGCCCTGCTCCTGAAACTCTTCCAGTAAATTAAAATAAGAATAAATAGAAGATTACACAAAGGCAAGTATTTATAAAAGCGAAAACAATTGTTTGGGCTTTTATGGTTTTATTCATGGCTAATATATAGAAAATTCACACAACCTGGCAACCCAAATGATTGGCGAGCTTCAAACACTCTGTTGTTTAAGGCTACTCATTAAACACACACAGCCGCATACATAAGAATCTGTATGTGTCAAACCCAAAGAGGAGAGGGCCTGCTGTGCTCCCGCAGACGCAGAGAAAGGCGAGGCTGTAAATATTCATGCCGGAGCTGTCAGCATGCCGAGCCTCTCTGCTGGCTCCTGTCACTCCATTGATCTCTCATACATGACATTCACGTCCAATGAATGCCCGGCCTCACCTCAATCATGTGGGATGAGGTGCCCTTTCTCCCGCCTGCTTGATGTCAGATCCTCCCGGAGACGGGAGCATGCTGATCGTCCCTTCCATCCTGGACTCTCACATCCCCCTCCTCGTTATATGCACACTGAAGGATGTAAAACCTTCTATAATAATAATAATAATAATAATAATAATTACTTTATTTATATAGCACCTTTAAAAACTGCGTTTACAAAGTGCTTTGACAACAATGCAAAGAGCGCCTCAAATAGAACTGAGAGATAACAATATCAAATAATATCAAAATGACATAACATGAAAGCAAGTCAGGAGATTAAAAATAAAAGCAAAATTCAAAAGATTAAGTCAACAATAAAAATGTAAAAAGTAAGTCTTCTAAAGATCTTTCCTTCACACATTATATTTCGTCGGTCTGTAATATTCAGGAGTTAAGTTTTTGATGTCCTTGTTTCCTTAAATCTGCCTTGATTGTGCCTTTCAACACGCCACAGAGAAGAGCTGTGAACTACTTTGTCTGTTCAGAAATGCATGTTTTACACGGATGTACAAATCAGCCATTATGATGGATGCCAGAATGATCTGCGATTGCAGCTGTGCCACTTACTCAAAACGCTCCTGGAAAAACACTGGGAGAACCTTTCAGGCGCTGCAAGTGATTTCGCTGCATTCAGGAACATCTCTTGCGCCATCTCACACATGCCTGGCAGGCCATAGTAGGCGGCAAGGGACATGTCCAGCAGATGGCGGTAATGCAACCGCCATAAAACTCAACATAAGAAGAAGATGGGGCAAGGCTGGATGATGCCAGTTACATTATTTTTAGGAAGATGGTAAGCAGCTCGTGGAGTCAAGTACAGCATCAGAGTCTTGTGACTGGTTCGCTCGCTCCACATGGAAACGTCTTCCTCGGACAGATGGAAAAAGCTGCCTATGCTCTTCGAGTTGAAACACAGGAAACACCTACTGGTCTTTGATAAAGGTAGACTTTACAATAGGAGGTAGACAGTCAGAACAATATCTTACCAACAACTATCTCATCCCAAAGATAAGATACCAGAACACAGCTTTTTAATATTCTGGAAACAGGAGAAAGCCATTAGTCATTGTTTGGACCTACAGGATCTTCACAGCACATCCAGAAATACAATTTCTGCTGAGCACAAAAGCCTCCACGCCAGGATCTGCACATCCACCATGCAGCTGACCTTTCTGACCTCCTATACAAGCAGCACGTTGCTCAGCTCACAGACACACACCGAGACTTAAACATGTGGAACTGGGTTAAAGGTCAATATGAGAGACACGAGTAAAGCAGGAACTATTAGATAATTAAATTAAATACACAAATGTATAATTACTAAATAAAGGTGATTAACATGGGATTAAATGATAAGTTATAAGTTTACACAGTAACCCTTTACGTGCTTGTCCCTGCAATGTTACTGCTTTCATTCACAACACAGTGGTTCCGGTATTTTCCCTGAAACATTACTTGGTCTTGAGGTGGAAAATTGGTTGCACAGATTTCCCTGAATATCAATCCCTGCTGCCATTCACACAGGACCTCCTGCAGGAAATATGGGGTAGGATTAATTGAGGCTGCAATGCATTATGGTCCATTGGGGCTACACTTTTGGGGATGTTTTCTCTCATGTGACATTGTTTACTCTTTGCTTCTGAGGAGCTGACACCAAAATTGAAACTATAATAATATTGCCTGATCTCTGCATGAAAAGAGGTGAAATCGAGTTGTAAATGCTTGTAAATAATAATATCAAGTGAAAAAATGACGCAGAGCTAAACGGCAAAATGATTTAATTTAGAACAAAATTAAAGGAGGAGGTGTCTCCCAGACAACCAGTGGAGAATAGTGATTGGTTGTTGCATTCACAGCACATTCATTTCTGATTGGCTGCTGTGAGGTCCACTGAACATGCTACTGAGTATTAGTCATTTATTCCCCAAAATATGTAAAAATAGTTTTAAAATTACAGGAGTTTCCCTTTAACATGTTTTAAAATATATAGAAATAATCAGCTTGTAATAAAAGCTTTTTCCAACTAAAAGTTCAGTGGCCTCATTACAAATTATGAAAAATATGTCTCCACTTCTCCCTCATGTAAAAATCCATAATCTATGAATATGCAAATATTAGTAATTTCAACAGTTGAACTGCTGGATACGGGATGTCTCCTACTTCACCAAAATGTCCATTCTCAATGCATGTGCACCGTAGTCTTCAGGTTTCCACATCAAATAGCTGTAATCAGTGACGGCTGGTGGTGACATTGGGTGGGGGGGCTGACAGATGCATTATACCCATCAATAGTTTGCGCTGCAGCAACAGCAGCATCATATCCGAGATGCCAAGTTACAGCAACACTTTATATCTTGTTATAACAAGTTGCTCTAGAATAACACTATAGAAGGACTCACAAGAAAGACCTGCGGCCAAAAATCTCTCTGTATCTCTTTCCCTCATGACTATTTTTCTCTGCACAGGGTCCAGCTAGAGATGAACTACAACACATGTTCCAGCTCTAACGACTGTCCAGAGACACTGCAGCTGTTTTTAGTTGGTTTTCTAATTCATATGGCTGCAGCTTCTCCCTCTGGAGTGTTTCGACTCCCACCACAGTTCTGTCCACTAGGGGGAGTAACAGAGAAACCGCTGCACGATAGAACCGTCAGTGAGGCCTGAACACGTCTTAGACGTGTTGTTGGCAACCTGTGTGTTTGACAGGTGATCAGCT
>JAVQJF010111849.1:0-16726 GCA_036023855.1 Gadopsis marmoratus
GACAGACAGACAGACAGACAGACAGACAGACAGACAGACAGACAGACAGACAGACAGACAGACAGACAGACAGACAGACAGACAGACAGACAGACAGACAGACAGACAGACAGACAGCAGAAAAAGATCAGAGGCTAAAGGATGATGGTTGTGCCTAGATTTCAGTACTTTCTGGATCACTATTACATTTGAAATATAGATATATGCATTTATGTCCTAGTTCAAGTTGGGAATTTTTTTTAACGTGGATTAATAAGTCAAGTTGTAAAACTAACCATATTCTATTTTATTTATTCATACTGTATTTTAGACCTGCGCTGATGATAAAAACCAATGAATCAGCAATGAAAATGTTCCAGCCATGAGATCTATTCCACGCATACACGTGCAGGCTGCAAAGGGTCATCCAGTAAGAAACGAAGACATATTTCTTGAACTTTACAGGATTTTCTCTTTTCATTCCACCCATAGCTCAAATTGCTATCAACAGCACCATCTGCAGGTGACAGGTGTTTTTGACATCAAATCAGCGTGCCATGTGGGCTGCCCTGATGACCAAATCATCATTGTTCATCATCTGACGTCCTCTCCTTATCAACAAGGCCACATTCTTCTCAGGCAGACCCTGATCTTACCGTCTGACACAATGAAGACACTGTGCACCGCCGAAGCCAAAGATAACGACATTTGCTGTCTTGTAATTACTATTCTTGCAATCGGCGAATCACAGAGTGCTCAACTCCTTTTTCCACCTCAGTCCTTCTGTCTGTCTGTTGCCAAGCCAGAGACCCAGCGTCCACTCTCACATGAACACACAGTCGAATCAGAGCAGCCTTGACCGGCCATATTACAATCCGCAAACTTTTGTTATCAGGCCGACGGGGAACACCGTATCTGCCTTCCCACTACTGCCAAGAAAGGCGTCAAGGATGTCCTTTCATCCTGCTGCCACCGTTGTCTACTTTCATTTGCATCTATTTTCCCATGACAATGTCTCTTTTCGGTGGTATATACAGTAGCTAAAAAAGTATTCTTGTCTTGTGGACTTAACTCAGTCTTTCGGACCCTGATCAAAAGAAACAAAGAACGACTCTTTGATGCTTGTACAGTTTCTAATCTTACTTCTATTTTAATTTCACATACATCTTATTTATCTTTTACTTTCTCTTGATGCCGTTGGGAACAAACTTGATCTATTCCATCAGATTTATTGTGAGGGGGGCTGCTGCACGTCAACACACTGAAGACAGCGTCACAGAGAATATGAAGAAATTCTTCACAGCTGAGGGAGAAATTCTCTGCCAGATTTGATGACTTTGCTATTTCCGGGGATGTTATTTAGTTTGCGCGTGACCCATTCACAGTCAACCCGGGCGAAATGAAAGCTGCTCTCCGTGGTGCTGAAAGCTCGAGCACTTTTTGGGCGGCTTGTCCTCCACGACTACGGCACACTGAAGACATTGGCTACGTATGCGCTCACTACGTTCGGTGCAACCTATACATGCGAATCTGCGTTCTAAAAGATGAACACTATCAAGACACACGAGAGGAACAGACCTTTGGAGGGCTGTCAAGCCCGATGTTAAGAAGTCGGTGTCTCCCATTAACCAAATGTGAGTATTTCAGATGGATTTATAGCGTCCGAATATATGCAGGTCGAACGCACACATTTGTGGTCGGTAAACCATTCTTAATAAAATGATGTCCATCTCAGTTGTTTTTGGGGTTGCTTTGATATTGTAAGAAAAAAATTGCTAGATACTCTAAACACCGGAACGCATTTTCTGTCCTCCTCACATTTTTGGAATTCATGAATAATCTGCGGGCCGGATGGGAAGCCTCGGCGGGTCGGATGTGGCCCGCAGGCCACCAGTTGGCGATCCATGATCTACAGTACATACACCGGCATGTTATGTACTGATGTCACTGATGCAAAACAAAGTCATTACATCTGCTATGAACGGGTAGGAGGTGTTTTGACAGTTAACATTCCACACGCCCATAGAAAGTGTCACTTCGTGTTTCTTCTCAGCCCGATTCGTCTCTAAATCTGTCTACTCGACTGCAAAACAGCTCTTTACCGTTTCAGCTGTGTTTTTTTTTTTTTCTCAACATGTGAATACTGACTGTTGTATGGTTGCAATCAAACGCAAAGTCATTACACGTAGCGGAGCCGCTGTTTGAACGTAACGACTCACCTGTACAGCCGTGAATCAGGGGTCAGCGACACGCGAGAGGGAGTGACAGCACAGCAGGGGAATAACAGTTGGCAGCAATGCCTCACCTTTGACAGCAAAAGAAGGTGCTGAGGACTGTCCCTCCGCAGAGAACAAGCAGTCTGCCGCAGCCTCGTTCTTCACCGTCACCTCAGGGCTAGACAGAGACAGCGGACTACAAATCCCAAGCTCCTCTTCCTGAGCCTGCTGCCGTCTCAGCGCAACCTGGAGGAGGGCGAAAAGGGAATAAAGCAAAACACCCTTGTCTCCTGACTCTGCAAGACAGACATAATGCCTGCTTGGTAATGCAAAATAATCATAATAATGATACATAATTAGCAGATGATTACACATCAGTTTTCCACACGAAATATACACTGTGGCTCGTGAACAGGCTGAGTGCGCTGTGCTGATGTATTAAATGGATAGGACCGATGCCATGTTCATGTCATGCAACACAACGCTGCACATAAAAACGTATTCACTGTAGGTGTGAAGGTACCAACGCATATCATGAGTGAGATAAGTTACAAAATAATTACTTGCAGCCACATTGAAACGCAAGACAGAAGGCATGCAAACTGGTTAGGGGTGAAAGAGGTGAGAAGGATGCGTGAGCAGAGAAGCACTTTTTCTTTTTCTTTTAATAAGTTACTAAATGCTCATCTCCGATTATTTTTGGGGTTACTCCGGTGCTGGCCACAAGCTAACAGAGCTAGAAGATTGAGCAAAATCAAGTGCAATGTATTATTTTTTAAGCGCAATACGCTCACATTTACAAAGGTCAGCTCCACCAGGTGCACATAGCAAAAACTATCCCTGTACTTATTATGGAAATGAGTATTTTTTTTTTGGCCACGATTGTTTAAACAACATTCTCACTAAGAATGCATTAGAATAAACTCGAGGCAAAATTATTCATTTAATTGCTGCTCTAGGGTCAGTGTCATTAGCCCGAATGTAATATTGACCAGTACAAGAGAACATTCAGATAATTATTAAAAACAAACCATAGCATGAACATTATTCGGTGTTTCCCAGCTGCCTTGTCCATTTATCTGGTGTATCGTTATTTGCTGTTGTACCCGACATGTTGAATGGAGGATTATTCTAGTTAAGCTAATTTAATAAAAACGAGCAACTGTCCGTAAGTCCAGCTTCGTATTTTTATGACTGAAAATTGTATCAGTCTGTCTGAGACATGCTGCAGTTTACAAAAATGCATAATTAATGTGACTCGATCTCAAAGTTATTTCCAGTCAAAGTTACAAATAAGCACAAAATAGGGGGAAAGTCGCTGAACTCCATACAAGAGCAGCCTGCCGGTTGATCCATCCCTACTTAGAATGTGTCTGCTGTTAGCAGCAAGTGTAGCAATATGCTCACAGAACACATGTATTCGGTGTATAAAGCTCTGCAGGCTGGCTGCGCACAAGCTGAACCAACTGGGTTGACACTTTAGGTCGCTTTGGCCTGACGTGACGCAAAACACACAACAAAAAAAAAACAAGTGGTAAAGGAAAAAACAAACGAACAAACAAACAAACAAAAACAAAAAAAAAAAGCAAAAGGTGTCCCCGGCGGTTAAAAAGTGCTCAAACATACATATATTTTTTCCTAACCAATCAAAACGGCCGTTTCTCGCCCGATGCTAAGCTAGCCGCGCTAGCCGGCCGGACTAACGGTTACCTGGGCCGCCATGACGCGCTGCCTCTCCGCTATCAGCTTGCACTTGGGACACTGGCAGTCCCTCCAGCTGCAGAAGCGCTTGTGTCCCTTCAGCGGAGACACGTAGCCGTGGTTCCGGCAGCGGGAGCACTTGGGCATCCTGGGGGGCTTCTGGCCCTTGGCCCCCGGGGACAGAGGTCCAGTGCACTCCGGCAGCTGCTTGCCCTGCGCGTCCTGGCTCATGGCTGTAAAGCAGCAACAGCAACGACAACAGCAACAACAGCACCAACAACAACAACAACAGCACGGTGCTGCTCTCTAGGAGTTCTGCCCCAGCAGCCTGTCGTGGCTCCCGGCTGGAGGCTATAAGGTCACCGTCCTTCCCCGCCCTGCCGCTGCTGCTGCCGCCGCCGCCGCTTGTGGGAGACTTGTGGGAGGAAACGAGCTGGAAAGGGGGGAGAGAAGAGTTGGCAGGACACTCT
Source organism: Gadopsis marmoratus (assembly GCA_036023855.1). Lineage (NCBI taxonomy): Eukaryota > Metazoa > Chordata > Actinopteri > Centrarchiformes > Percichthyidae > Gadopsis > Gadopsis marmoratus. The sequence goes on from JAVQJF010111849.1 coordinate 4,367, forward strand.
GCTGCGTCTGTCGTTTAGTTTCTCACACTTAAAATATTAGGGGGGGAAAAAAGGTAATTACATTGTTGCCACGCAGAACGTCTGATTGCACCCAGAGGTGGAGGAAGAACTCCAGTGGCAACACCACAGTGTACAAATACTCCCCTGCTTTAAGGAAAAGTCATGCATGCAAGTACAAATGTATCGGCATCCAGATGTACTTAAAGTGCAACAGGTAAAAAGGACTAACTGTGCAGAATGCCCCACTTAAGGCTAATGCATAGTATAGTATTTGACTATAATTAGATGCATTAATGTGTACAGTACATTACTTATCTGCTGGGTAGTTTTATGAATGTCCTTCTCTGGGGATCAATAAAGTTTTCACCTTAATCTATAGTATTATATCGTAAGTTATTTGTTGATTATATTTTGTGTTATTAATCCAAACACGCAATGTAACTATGTAAAAAGTGCAGTATTACAAACACACAATCTCCTGGACTACTGATTTGAATTCTCAATCTGGGAACTTGCAGACATTTTCTAGATAAAACAAAAAATGTCCCTTTAACTCAACATTTGAGAGCAATCCTGGCATCCGTGCGGCTGCCCTATCCATTTTTAGGAAATACATGAGCAGGCAGCTCTGTGCGTCACTTCGTCTGCGTGTCTTTATGGAGTTTCATGGTTCCTGCTATTTTGAACCACTGTACCTGGTCCACTGCTGTTGGTTTTAAATGTGCTTCATGAATAAACTTGACTCCACGTGACTTGACTTCTTTGGATGTTCACTGGGTCTGAGCTGACTGTTCCCCGGGGAGGTTTGACAGGTGTTCATAATGTACCAGTGGATCATTAGAGATCCCCATTAAATCTCATAGGGATTCCCATGACAGTTGATACAGTGCGGCAACTACATTTCAGCTAACTATCACATCAGTTATTGCCAAACGCTATTCAAAGTCATATTTAACTGTATCCTCTTAACTCCAAAACTGAAAACACAAACGTGTGTGTGTGTGTGTGTGTGTGTAGCTGGAGAGGTACATTCCTGACAATATTATGTGGTAAATAAATGTCTGTTTGACCTGCAACTGAATTACTCTCGATGCTGATTAGTTCCCCAATTGAATATCACGGTGCCTCCCCTACGGCAGCTTGTATTCTGTCAATGGTAGTCAATTTATAATATCCAGTAGTATTACTGCGATATTCCCGTGGGCCTGTAGTTATGCTGTAATATCTGAGCAGCATCCAACTAAAATACATTTACTGTAGCTCTTTTTTTCATGACGGCTGATATAATATCTTATTAATTTAAAACGCTTGACTGAGCTGAAACTGAATTAACCTCCACGCTGGTCAATCAGTCAGCCAAGTGGATTTATAGGCAGGGAGTGAACCGAGGTGAAACTCACACAGGCACCCAATTAAAAATCCCTGCAGCCAAATGAGGGGGGTGGGGGGGGGGAGGTACAAATTAAAAAGCAGGCATTTACACGCCGCTGAATCACACGCTCAAGATAAATAACTGCTACACTTCATTGGCTGAGGCCCTGCTGCTGCGAGGTAACCGAGAGCAGCAACACTGAGTTTAACTGCCTCTGTAGAATAAGGTAATGATGATAGACTATAATGCAGTTTAACACATTTACACCTTCTGTTAGTACGACTGCGAGGTCAGTGCAGCAGCTGACGTTTCATGGCACGAAGGACACACACACACACACAATGTACACGGCGTAAAGAAAAATATTTAGCATTGTTTTCCTGCATGCAGCCAGGCAGTGTTTTCATGCAATACTGGCTTACACCACCTGATGGAGCCACTGAGTTAGAACTCATCATGGGGGGGGGGCAAAGGTCATGACCACACCACCAGGTAGGTGGATGAGTTCACAATATCTAATACTATATATACTCTGTACTGAGTCCAATAATAACAACAGACAAAACTTTTTTAAAAAAAATATTACTTAGGAGACGTCATGTTGCCTATTTTGAGAAAATATAAGCAGAGGTTCAATATCTTTCCATTTGTTTTTTGGAAACTTCACGCGCAGCCTGTGAAACATCCGCTTGTTCTAATTGACACACAATCTTTTCATTGTTTCGCATTCTGTCATTACTTGCCAGCATTTTTACATTTTTGGAAGAAAAAAAAAAAAATCTAAACTTCATTTAAAACCACATTTTTCAATCTGGTCTGGACAAATTTGGTGATGGCTTTCAAACCATCGGATTACCGTGAAATACGGTCAAACACTGGATTAAACTCCATAACTGTGACGCATATTTGCGCAACACCACATTTGTGACGAGGGCTTCGTCCCAACATGCTCCTCCTCTTTGCAGCTCCGCCCACTTCAAACCTTCCGCGGCGTCCCTGAACGCAGCGTTGCCTAGCAACAACGCAGCGTCTCTCCGCCTGGGAGAGTCGACCCGGAGCCAACGTTCCCTCGGACGACGCGCAAATGCCCAAAAAGAAGGGCACGAAGGGCGGCGAGCGACAGGATGGAGGCAAGAAAACGCCGGACAGTCCGGCGGCGCCCGGCGGCAGAGAGGAGGCGCTGCAGCGGATTCAGATCCGACATCTGAGCGAGCAGCTGGAGCGGTGAGTCCGTCCGTCCGTCCGTCCGTCCAAGTTGCTGTTCTGGTCGCGACAGTGCGTTTGTTTGTTTGTGCGAGTCGAACCTGGTTCGTCCCGCTGCTCAAAACTTAACTCGAGACGGAAAGAAAGAAATGAAAAAGAAAAAAATCACCTCGACGCAACTTTTTTTTTTTTTTACGTCATTTGCGTCGCGCCTTTCTCAGCGTCGTCCGCTAAGCCAAGTTGAAGTGAGCCTCTTTAAAATGTGCGCACCGGTGATGCGGACGCTCACAACCATCACCGGTGGTGGAAAGTACATATTTATAGTTGCTAGTTCATCTTCAGCATCATAATATAACACGGGGGCCATGTTTCTTTTGAAAGGTCCACATTTAGCTGAAAGTGCTGCACTTTTACTTGAGTACGTGTTTAGGATGCAGGACCTTTACTTGTAATGGAGTATTTTTCCATTGTGGTATTGCTACTTTTGCTTAATCACGTTGCCAGACTGAGACATTCACCTGCTCTGGGCTCCTTAGGGGGGGGGAAAAATAATGCTTTTGTCCCCCTATTTGTTTAAAAGTGAATTTGAATTTCTGAAAGCCCACTTTCATTCCAGATGTGGGCGCTGCCTTGAAATTAAAGTGTCTGCACTTCATGCGCACCTGAATGGGCTGCACCTGCCATTTGTGTTGACATTTACACGCAGTTCTTCTTCCCACTGAGGTCGCCTGCACTTATTTTAGGCCACTGTGGGCAAAAGCATCGAAAGCATTCATTCCACGTCAACGGAAAGTGATCCCAGATGTGACGTTTGGCGTCCAAACTGCCAGAAATCCAGAATAGGATGCGCGTCATCCCGCTGTGTGTGTTCTACAAGAATCATTTTGCCCGTAACCCTTGGGCCTCCATCACCCTCTTCCTCCTCCAGATGTCAGCTGGCGTGTGATGAACACGAGAGGCAGAAGAAGGACTTGAGCTCTCAGTACAGTCTGCTGCAGAAGGAGAAGAAGGACATCGTTGAGTATCTGAAACGCACACTGCTGGAAAAGGAGGACGAGGTGGACGAGCTGACCGAGCGCCTGGAGGTTCAGCGGCAGGCTGCCGATGAGGACAGAGGCGCCCTGCAGCTGCAGCACGGTCGGCTGAGGCAGGAGCTCCACGGCCGGATCGAAGAGCTCGCCGCCGAGAACATGACACTCGGTGAGGCTGAAACATTGGATCATTCAAAAAGTATTTCATTGAGAAAATAATACGGGTATCAAAGACAAATGTTACCCCACACAGCATGGAATTGTCACATCTTCCACCCTGATAGCTACTGCGACACGTGAAATGTAATCAATTTCTTTTGCACACCGACAGCCGAATTAACAGCTATGATCACATTTTGGTAGACTGACAAATATTTACACACCGACGAGGACGGTACAGACACGTGACGACATTGTATTTCCAGCCAGTTACCTCTAGATTTCCCAATTATACACTACATTGGTAATAACTGGTTTCATTGGACCTGTAACATCGACACATTAGAACGGCAGTACATTCGCTCACCACTGTAACAAACACCTCTCCTCTCCTCTCTCCTAGCGGCGAGACTTGCTAGTCTGGAGGAGTTTCAGAAGCAGAAGGAGCAGCTGGTGTCCAACATGGAGTCTCTGGAGAAGCAGCTGGCCGGTCAGGAGGAGGAACACAAAGCTGCCGTCCACAGCCTGGAGATGAAAGCACTTCTTGAAAACAAGAGGTTGAGCCTGCTGATATACTGGCAGCATGACATCTGCATTTATAGCCTACGATTATAGCCTATGAAGAAGATAAAAACGAACAAACATGGCAGAAAGGTGTAGAATTAAAAGCAGTTTTTTTAAAATTGAAGATATGTACAGGGCTGGAAGAATAAACTTGCCTTCAGTACGATTAAATATACTGTGCCTAAATGATTTACTCTCCTGTTCCCTGACAAAAGGTTGGAGAAGGAGATGGAGAGCCACGTGGCGGCCATGGCGGCAGAGGTGCAGCACCTGGTGGACGAGAAGGTCCCGGAGGCGACCAGGATGGCCCTCCAGGAGAACACGGAGGTCAAGGCTCGGTTCAGCCAGCTGTCAGAGCATGCACAGGTCCTGATGGGGGAGAACGCCACTCTGCGGGACCGTAAGGGTCGGCTCAGCGTGGACGTGGATGTCCTCGAGCAAATGCTCAGCGAGACGTCCCGCAAGAGCTGCGTGCGCAAGAAGGTTAGAGGAAGATGTCTTGGACCGTAAAGATTTTCCGCCAATAAACAGAGACCTACCCGATCATTGCTTGGGCCCAGTGCAGTTTGATGAGGTTTGCATACACGAGATGTAACTGGTGTAAATGTATCCAACCAAGGCATCGAAATTGGAGTGTTATTAATGTTATTTTCTTTTCATATTTTGGGGGTTACATGATTAAGATTAAAAGTCCTGTGTCGAAAAACATTTAAAAAAAATGTTGTGCTCCAAGGTTCTGCTGTTCACTCCAATCACACAGAACTACATTTTCCTGAGAGGACAGATCACAACCGTTTTGCCAAATTACTTTAAGTAACAGTGATTAGCTGATGTAGCTAAATGTACTGTGAAACAGGAAGCCCAGCCAGAGAAAGGGTTAAACTTTTCCCCAGATACAAGTTGTAGTCTTTAAGGATACTGCATCTTTAAAACTACTGATATATGCTGCAGATATACCATGGTCTCCAGATGGTTTATATAATGTTCTATATAATATCTGCTTAGTTAGGAGCGCTCAAAAGCTGCAACGCTTTCATTTCTCTGTCATTATTTTCCTTTTAGCATTCAGGTCTTCTATCCCACCATCATTCCTTGGGCCTGAATTATTAAATTAAAAACTATTTGCTTCACTAAATACACTGGGCATCTTCTCTCCGTCAGGTGGTGGAGCAGCTTACAGCAAAGTGTCAGCAGCTGCAGGCGGAGCTGAAAGGGTGTAGGCAGGAACTGGAGCAGCTTCAGGCCGAACACACAGGAGTCCTGGCTGAGATGAAGGCACTCAGGTCAATATACGTTGTTGCACACACAAAGAAAAGACTAGAACATACTGTACAGGAACACCGAAGAATTAACTAAAAGCTTAACTAAAAGGACTAACTGTCTGTAGTTGAAGACAGTTGGACATTATTGATGATAAAGAAAATGTACCACATGAAAAAAAAATAAAAACACCAAAATGTAGAAAAGAAACACCATGATGCAGATTTAGTAGTAAAAAACAGTAGCGAAATAGTCGTGAACTTGAGTATCAGTGGCATTTCTTGGAGGTTTTTCTGCAGAAAAAAAAAGACATAACATCCATGAGTTTCAGGGAATGGACTGCACTAACTAGAAGACAGAAGGCTTCACTCAAGTAATTAACACATAGTCCAAACTACATTAGTACCGACGACTGGGAAAAGGCATAAAACTGGCTCAGGGGGCATCTGGAATCTGGAGGCCTGTTGATGATGCAGTCAAACACGTGGCGGATACTCAACTGTCGGTGCTGTGTTTTCAGACAGGACCGGGCCTCGCTGTCGGAGCAGGGCGGCAAAAACGGCGCCGAGGTGAGGCGGCTGGAGGCGGAGCTACAGGAGGAGAGGAGGAGGAGGAGCAGGATGAAGCTCATCATGCAGGAAGCAGCCTTCACTCTCAGAGAAGCCCTGATGGTAAAGCGACAAACAAGTCCTGACCCTAAACACCCGACGTCGGAAACATCGGGACACGCAAACATGATCACTGGTCTTATTTTAGGACAAATTGGCCAAACTGGTAAATTATTTGGGGGTTTTTTCACTGCTGTTCCTGTGACAAACAGGAGAACAAAACCAGAAGAGTGCTAGCGCTAAAAAAACACAGCAGTGTGAAATGCATACACGTCTTTATGCATTGGCTGTAATGTGACAACGGGGACGTTAAACATTCTTATCAGACAGTTATCCAGGTTAGCTAATTAGCCTAGCTGACCCTTCAGCAAAATCTCAGCCAGTCAGATTGTTTCAGCCTCTTAGAAATGTTTCCATGACTCCAGCTGTGATGTCGTTCCCTGCAGGAGGCACCCACCGAGCAGGACTCGGTCCTCCAGTGGAAGCTGCTGATGCAGAAGCTGCTCGTGGTCTTGGACAGACCCACACTCTCCATCTCCACACCAGAGAGCGACCAACCGAGTGACCCTGCAGCAACCAGGTCATAAAAACACCCTCCTACTGGATAATGTCTGTTGTGCGTACCGACCACAATGCTTTTAGCTTTTCTGAAGGGCTGCGAGTGGCTCATTGATCTGCATTGTGAACCACGTAGCGAGACGATAGTTCCCATCAACTACATACAGAAATAATCTGTGACTTTAATCTGCTTGATGCCATGTTTAAGTGCATTTCTTTGGGAGAGGCTGAGCTGACCCAATCACAACAAATACAAGTCTCAGCAGAGTGAAACCAAACGAGTGCTCCCGCTTGTGTCTCTACAGAGCAGGGACCCTGAATCCGGCTTTGAGTTTCCAGTTCGAGGTGGCCCGCTACAGGCTGGGCGATCTCGGCCTCGTGCCCCGTCCCACACTGAAACCCAAACTCTCCAGGACGGGAGCCGGGTCCAGCAGCACCCACGCGCCTCTGCACAGGTTTGTTCGGCCCTCGACATTCACCTACTGGATCTGGAGGGGGCAGCGTTGTGTGAGGAAGTCCCGTCAGTTTCCTTTATTAGCATTGGTGACGTCAAAACAAGAGTGTCTTGTAGAAACCAGAAAGTTACAGGCCAAGAACTGTGGACAGGCTCCTGTGGACAGAATATCAAGTCCTTTTACAAACAATACATATATTTTAGAGACAAAACATGACCTAAAACTCATCGTTCCTGTTATTTTAAGTGATTCGAGGCCATCATTCTGATATGTAAGCACTTCAGTCGCCAACTATTAGTTAAAAAAACATGTTTTAATTTCTATGCATTTTGCAAGAATAGGTGTCACGTTATTTGTAGACGATTCAATTTGTTGTGTTGGAAAGATGCTCTTTAATATAACTGCTCACAAAAACCTGACAAATGTGTTCGTGACACTTATTTTACTGCTGTTGGCCTTTCCATCCCTCAGGAAGCCATCCAGTCAGAAAACAGCCGGCTCCATTAACCTGCCCGATTCAGCCGTCGGAGAAACAACGTTCACTAAATAACTAAACTCATTTCCTGCTCATGTTGGACAAAACCCTTCAGATCTGTTGCCTGGCAACTCCATTTCCCTTCTGTCCTTCGTCCACACTTTGTGTCCACAAGTTAGAAATAATGACAAACAGTAAAAATGCATAACGGCCCATTTCAGAATATATCGGTTATATTACTGAATTACAGTCATTGATGCATTAATGTGTTCACTGGTGCAGCCCCATCACACACTGCTGGGTCGCCTGTGAATTTCCCCCGTGGGGGGAAAATACAAAAACATCAATTGTATTTGTGGATTATATTTTTTGTGTTGTTAATCTGACTCCGCACAGTAACTTGTAACTAAAGTTGTGCCAAAACATCGACTTATACTGTAGATTTATGAATGGAAGCTTTTTTAGTACATTTTACTTTCAAGTACTAAAGTTGTAGCGATTTTCTCTTTCCCTCCTGAACAAGGTGAAATTATTGATGTCATTCTGATTTGATTTACACTATTTAGCCTGTTTTTCTTGTTTTGCCACACATTTTTATTTTTTTTACACTTGTATGTTCCGTCTCTGGGTGAAATGCTACCTTTTCTATCGTTGCTCTGAGTCTCTGAGACCGAAAGCTAATTTGGTGCGAATGAGATTAAGTGTGCACTTTTTTCTTTTTAAATCTTTCATTGCTGTAATTTTTTTGCATCCAGAACTTTTTTTGTTGTTGCAGTTTTTAAGAACATTTTGCTAAATGTTGGACATTCAGAGTTCATACAAAAACTTGGAAAATGTTTCATTTCAACCGTTATGTAAGTGTACGTCAGGGTTAGAAATATGCTTTAGTTTGATAATGTTTCTACAGTCCACATCTAAAGTCACTCATGTAAACCAAAAACCTTTTAATATTTGAAATTAAACGATCCCGTTGTCTCCTGGCGTTTATAGTAACAATTTAGACTTGATGATAAAGGCTTTGAGAGTCTGGAGATTTTTGGTTTAGGTAATTTGAAAGTGCTTGAATTTTACCCTTTAAAAAGTGTATGAACCCTGGACATTAACATTTTGCCTTGAGAAATAAAATATTTTTTAAACGGGGGAAAAAGTGTTTAATAGCATTTTTCTTCTGGTAAACCGGTACGAAGAAGCATTTAGAAACACCCAGCGGTGGCAGCAGACTGAAAGATAAAACCTAAAGAAATGTTTTTCCACGAGGATGTGCTAAGAAACTCTCTCCTACTTCTATAGCAGATCAGAGGTCAGTGCAGTTTAATTTCACTTAAATGTACGGTTTACTTCAGCTTTGTCGGTCATCAATGAAGACGGCACACCGATCTATGTGCTTTAATTGATGTTTATTGTTATATGGCAAAGTCTCAGGCACTTCAATTCTCATTTGAGGATGAAAGTCAGCACCTTAAATACTAGAGGACAGACCGCTTACATTACACATGAGACGGACAGAAAGACACCGGACACGAAGACGAAAAGGAGAATTACTAAACTAATGACCACTGTATGTACAATGAAATACATATCTGCATTAAAAACTATACTTTGATAAATATATAACTTCATGGGTCGTTAAGTAGTAATAGGAAATATTCAAAATACTTGTGATTGATTCTTCTTCTTTTAAATAGATACAAAGGATTTGTATAAAAGTACAATTTCTCCAGTCTAGGGCACGTCTATTCATCGATACGCGAGTTGTACATGAACTGCAGAGCTGGGCGCACGTGTGCGAGACCGGGAGGCGAGCAATATATACAGGAAGTATTTCCTCTAACACGTGGGTGGATTATTCTCCATCTGTCTACTCTGATGTGCTAAAAGAAAAAAAATAAATCATGGATGACGATGTTTTGGTGCTCTTGAATGATCAACATTGAGCTTTAGAAAAAAGAAAAAGAAAAAGAAAAAAAAGGTTGTCAAAATGCAAAAAGAGAAAAATATGAAAGAAAAGGAAAAAACTAAAAAGAAATGGCATTTAGTAGTTGAATTTGTGTCCGTGTTGGTTTGCTGATCAGTTCGAGACATTTCAGCCAGAATCTGATGGGACTTGAGGCACCGGCTGGTTACATTCAGATTCAAAGGGCACTTTGGGCTCGTCCTGGAAGCAAGTGTGCACATAAATAACATTTCAAGAGTTCTCACTGGTTGATAGTTGGGATTAAGTCCCTCATCCAGCTGTGGGTAAGGCATCGTTCAGCGTGGACCAATAGCAGCGCAGGGTGTGTAGGGAGAGGCGGGGCCTCTAATCAAACATGCCCCTCCGAGTGGGACTTGGCGACGTCTTCCTGCTGAGTCGAGGGGTCCCCTGGAAGACAGACGAACACGTGAACACTTCATGTAACGGTCAACACGTAAACAGACGTGAATTAGAAGAACGGGGTGGTTTATAAATGGAGGGAGGAGCGAGGACGTACCGGTGACTGGGCTTTGGAGAAGTTGACATGTGCATAAAGCAACATGGCAATGTCCTTGTGTCCTGCTTCCAGAGCGATGGACAGAGCATTACTCTCATCCTGAAAGAAGACAGCAAGGACACAAAGAGACAAAGAACAAAAGATCAGTCAGAATTCAGTTTCTTGATATTTAAGAATTACATCATTTACATCAGTTATCTGTACAAGATTTCAATCATCTGTGTGTATTTGCTGCCTTTAACTAAATTTAAAGCCTCCAAAAAACCACACTCAAATGCTCCTGTATAACATTAAATATGGATGACTATTATTACACTATATCAGACAACATCACAATCACAATAGTCACTCTGCGTTAAGTTTAGTTTGTGATTAGAAGCAAACACCCTCAAAACTTCAACTTAAGCTTCCAACGTTGTATTACTTTATAACTGCTGTACAGGAAGTGGCTCACATGACAACGACAGTAAAACATGAACACACTCAAAGGTAAAAACAAAGCTGGTCATGTTGTTGTTTATAAGACTTCCACTAGTCTAAGAACTATGAAAAAAATGCAGCAACAACAACATTTTTTTTTACACAAAAAAGTTATTGTAAATTAACTGAAGTTATCAAATAAATAGAGTGATGTAGAAAGTGACATCTCTAATTTGTACTCAAGTTCGGTATTTAGTAACGCGTTACTCACGCTGTCGCTCAGCGTGGCGTCACAGCCGGGTTGAGCCAGCAGCAGTTTGACGATCTCCACGTGTCCGTGCTCGCTGGCGCACATCAGCGCCGTGGAGCCCTCGTCGTCCTGGACGTTGACGTCGGCCCCGTGAGCCAGCAGGGCCCGAACCATGTCCATCCTGCCGTGACTGACCGCCAGCATCAGCCCCGTCTGACCAGCCTGACCGAACGGGGACAAGAAAAAAGCTTTTCATTCATGTACATGGTTTCCTTTCCAACATCTCTCTTCCGTTTTATCATCATCATCATCATCATCATCATGGGCCATTTTATTTGCCTCCCAAAATGTTTTAATGCTGGGTCAACCATGCAAACACTAACTTTGTTTTTAAAGTTTATTAGTAATTGTCATCTCAGGGCGAGAGGAGGCCAGTTTTCCAGGTAATAAATCCAAACCGCAGTTTACAGTCGAACATACTGATGCTTGAGAAGTCAGTAGTCAGAAAATTAACAACTTTGATACCTGAAGGCTGCAACTAACAACTGTTTATTCTCAGTGAGACAGCCGGTCAATTTCTCAATAAAATTGATTGTTTTATTTATGTCAAAAAAATTGTGAAAATGTCCATTATAATTACCCACTTTGGTTGTTTTATCTGATAAAACCCAAAGATATTTAATGTACAATGATATGAAACTGAGAAAAAGCATCAAATCTTCTTATTTGAGAAGCTGGAAACAGAACTTTTGAAAAATTATAATAATATTCAGTTTGACTTTCTGCCTTAAACCTGTCATTTATCAAGTTAAACCATCGCTGATTTCAGCCTCTCAATTGTGAGGATTTTCTCTGTTTTATAATGATTGTAGGTTTTATATTTCTGGGTTTTGGACTGTTGGTCGGACAAAGTAAGCAATCTCAATACTTTGGAAACCTAAAATCGACACCACTTTTTGACAAAGCATATGGTTACTCAAAATAATCAATACAAAACGGAGTAAAAAATAATCGTTCATTAGCTAAGAAATGTATTTTAGTCCAACAAAAGTCTGAAGGTATCATCAATATGCTATGGTGGAATTAATGCTTAGAGAAAATCATGTAGCGTGTGACAGGGAAGACAAATGGCCTCTGTCATATGAAATATTCCTGCGATTAATATAAGTCAGGAGTGAGAGTAATAAGAAAAAGAGACGGGGACATGTGGGATCAGGATTATGTAGATAAATACTGCAACTATGTGACTACTGTGTGTTTCATAGAATTAAGATATTGCAGCCCTAAAACATACCTCATTGTTACAAGACTAAATCATAAAATGATCCATCCCTAACATGCAACATGAAATTCTGGCACTTCATGGAAACTTGCAGGAAATGTCTTCTCCTCCACAGACCCAAACTCAAAATATGAATAAAAAACAAACCCTGAAAAAAAAAAAAAAAAAAAAAAAAAAGTGGGCCGGGTGTAAAAAAACGGGTGACCAACCACACATAACTGCCAGCAGTGTCAGCAGAAAAAATTAGTTCCA
>JAVQJF010111854.1:0-72204 GCA_036023855.1 Gadopsis marmoratus
TCCAGGGAATCCTTCTTCTGCTTGTGTGAGACTCCGATAGCAAAGTAACTGAGAAAACGACACAGTGCTGGGAGAGGTGACTCAGACTTAGACTGGTCCAGACCTGGACATCTTTTCCTCAATAGCAACTAATGTTGTCAAATAAATGTAAGACAATAATATAAACATAATAAAAATACTCAAGTAAATACAAGTACTTATGAACAGTACCTGAGCAAATGTGCATAGTTACAGTCCATCTCTGTGGGCCACAAGTGACTCAAAACAACTACATTTTCTTATTTTTTAAAGATTGTTTCTTTGACTATTTGACAGTCGACAGCTTAGTCTCTGGGAAACTGGATTTTGTGTATGAAAGATTAAAGATTTTAACAGGGTCTCTCTGTTTTCAGTATCAGCCTGTGTTTGTTGGCTGTGGCTTTGGGTGACACAGAGAAGATAACTGACCCCAGACAGCTTTGAGGTGTATGTCCAGCCAGAAGATCAAACGTGCGTGCATGAGATTTGCTGTCCACTTGCTATAATGCACTCTAGCAATCAAATATTAGGAGCCTTGTGGTCACTCTTGTTTTCCCTTCAGCCCTGGGTAACTTTCTCCTCAAACAGAAGTCTCATTGCTGCAGCGACCAGTCAGTTTGGGTCACAGCGCATCTGTCACAGGGTCGCTACCAGATCAAATGTCCAACAAATTCACTGGACCTTGTTTCACTGTGACCAAGCTGACATTTGACACAGAGGTGTGATTCTGGGCAGAAGCCCAGGTGGCAGAAGGACATGTTGTCTGTATCTGTTTGCTTTGGTTTGGATGGTGACTTTGAAATTAGAAAGCTTACTCACCACACAATGCAGCGCTGCATACAAAGAGCCTCTCTGCCACAGTCCACACTGTGCATAATGAGACCCTGCTTACTTCTCTGTCTGACTTTAGCTTCACTGCAAATCAGGGTTGTATCTGTTGTTCGTCTGATCAGTGGACATTTGCATGGTAACTCCAGTTTCACCTGCATGAGGCAGGTGCAACACAGCAGTTTGATTTCTGAAATGATTATTTATTTATTGATGGCAGTGTCTGTGGCCTGTCTGTTCTTTTGGTCCAGACTGAAGGCAGACATTCGTGTTACCCAGAAGATGAATCCTGATGTGTTTGGTGATCTTCTGACTTGTCCTCTAGCGCCACAATGAGGTTGACATTTGTAGTTTTGACTGAAATTAAGAGTGAAAACTACGGGATGGATTGCCATTTAATCTAGTACAGACATTCATGTTCTCTTCAGGATGAATTGCAATAAGTTTGTTGATCCCTCAACTTATCTTCAAGCGACACCATCAGGTAAAAAATCGAATTTGTCCAATACTTCAGCTCATGACAAATACCACTAATGATAGTCCCGTCAGCCTCAACTGTACTTTGTGTTTGGTGCTAATTAACAAATGTCAGCATGCTAGCACACTAAAGTAAGATTATGAACATAGTAGACATTATACCTGCTAAATATATGTTACCATCTAGCTCAAAGCACCACTGTGGCTAAATACAGCCTCGCTAAGCTGCTAGCATGGTTGCACACTCTGGATCTTTTGGGTTAGACCATCAGTACAGATGGACATGTGCTCTATCAGAAAAATACATGCCAAACTGAGTGAGATCATTCAAATAGAAGATGCACCTCAGAGGATTAGGTGATCCTGTTGCAAATGATTTCCCCTTCATGTTCCCTAACAGTTTACACTTTATGACTACGATATGCAAAGTATCACAGTTTGTTCACATTTGAATATGTGCTACAATGTGAGGTCATATAAATTATATATAGAGTACATACCCAGGCCTTTAGCATCTGTCAACTGGCTATCTCTCGTCCCACATTGACCTTTTGGTTTATTGCACAATCAACGTGGAACCAGACATAGCAGCCTGAATAGAAGGGCTTTTCAATGTCTCTTTATCTTTGTGAATGTGCTGAGGCTGAGCATGAAGTGTGGCCATTATAGCTGCTTATATTTACACTGGACTTCAGCCAAAAGTAGCAGGATACAGAATTCAAAACACATGTCACGTAGCTGAGTGAGTCAACCGGCTCATCCTTCGCATGACAAATGAAATAAGATCCCTGGTGTAGAACATTTGATCCGTCTGTGTACAAATACAACGTCCACATTTTCCAACTCGCAGATCATCACCAGCGCTTCCTTCAGACAGCATCACACGAAAACGGTCCCAGAGAGTGAACTATTTATAATTCAGATGTGATTTCGCCAAGTGGTTGCAAGAGGCTGTGCACGTTCTTGACACCTTTCACTGAGGTTTCTTCCTATAAACGAGGAAGCAGCGACATCTCGCTCTTCTCTGTTTCGCGGCACTTTCCCTCTCCCCCTGCAAGGTGAGCCTTTCCTTTTCTCTCCCTCGCACGTGTCAACGTGCTGTTGTGTTTTTATGCCGTGACAGTATTTCAGAGCACTGCTGAGTTTTCAGCTTTCTCTGAGAAAGTAGATATTGTAATATGAGTTGTAGGTTTCAGTCTTATGTGCTATTCTTTATTGAACTAAATGAAGTACAATCCTAAAACCAAAATACCAGGAGATGCAAACAGTACAGAAGGAATATAAAGGGGGGAAAGTTAAAATAAGCAAGAATAAAAATAGATTAATTAACTATTACACTTAAAACCATATGAGATCATTTAATAAAGGCATTAAAAGCAATACACTCATTTACAGTATTTAAAGCTGTAAATGAGTTTGATGGCCTCTACATTCAATGCTTTTTAGAAATAAAAAAACAATCAGGATGCTCAGGGAAAAACTCTAAACCACAGCAGAACTGAACAATAAGGTTCCTGTGATGAGATTTAAAAAAATAATATATATAAACATCTTATCACAAAATAAAAGATGATATATTGGAACTTTTGTGTTATATTTGCTTGTTTGACCTATTTTGAATGATGACACAAATGCTCCACAGGTTTCATGTTGCAGTGAGGAAACACGCAACAATCCCTTTAATCTTACTGACTTAATTTCACTTTAATCTCATGACCTCACTGGTCAAAGTTGTCCTTTGCCCCTTGGAATTCAAACCTCCACTGAGACTATTAACAGCTCGTAACAGTCAGTGACAGACAAGGAGCCATGTGCATTCTCGCATTGTGGCCAAAGGAGAGATTTGTCTGGGTTAATTTTAACTTTGGCATGCCAAAGTGTCCAACACCTGTGCTGCACAGGGAAATGACAGTGAATGGGAACTGTTTGCATACTGTTGTCGAAGGTCAACGAGGAGTGATATGATCACTACATGCCATGTGGAGTTGTGAAAATTCAACCCAGGACTTTGTGCAGGCTGTGGACTGGCTGTCATGTTGTTATCGCGCAGAATGAAGGACAGAAAGTTGGGTTTAGTTAGCGGAACTGTAACGACAGCCTTCGGGGGTGTGACACATTGGATTTTCAGGTTTTGGATGGATGATTTGTAAAGTTCAACCCTCCTTGGCAACGCGTGCATCATCAAAACATTTACAAAATGTCTTTATTTTCTTTAAGGATGAAATTTTTCAAGTGCAGGGATACAGAGTACAGCCACGTTGGAAATACTCAACCATTCTCTCTCAGTCAAGTGAAAAAAGGACAAGAATATTATTAAAAGGAAGAAGAAACACAGAGGACATACAAGTCACACGTTACATGAGAAATAAGAAAACAAAATGAAATTATATACAATATATTCCAATATACTTGTGCTGTAATTTAGCTGTCACTTATGCAAACATTATGTCATTATGAAACTGATACTGAATACTGCCGTCACAAATACGCAGCACCAGCACTTATCCATGACTGTTGTACACAATGTATGACATTGTTACAGTGTTACCTGAAAACAGTGGATATGAAATACTACTGGACTACATTAACATATTTTACTTGTGCTATATTGTGCTACGTGTATTATCTGTTTCTTTGTTGAATCACTTTGTGCGCTGACTTATTGTTTGGCACACTTGACTGAATGTCTACGCGCAAGGGAGATAAAAAGTGGGAGTACGAAGGACACAATGCCAAAAACTCTTGTTACTGCACTGCAGGGAAGTTGTTGAGGATTGCTTTCCTCCTGACTATGTGGGATTTAAATGTTCCCCGAGGTCAACGGGTGGTGCACAGCCCAACAAGAGGACTGGACTTCACAGGCAGGAAAGCCAGCGTTTCAGTTTGAAATGTCTCATTTTCTATATTCTGGTGAACAATGCGCATCCCAAAAACTGATGCACATCCCTTAGCTTTGAATAGACACTGACGCATCATTCATCTCATAGAAGGCAATGACTAATGTCGTCAAGGGGAAAACCACCAGGCAGCCGATTCTTACAACCCTAATATGAAAGAGGTCTTTGTGACAGATCTCATTCATTTACAACTAACTCACATGTCCAATAGGAAACATGTCAGTGAGACGAGACAGAATATAACTTTAGTAATTAACCCGAGTGTATTTGTGTTTGGCCCTGAGTGGTGTTCGGGATGGAATCTGTATCTGTGATAGGAGGTGTTACGAGGCTTTTAGTTTGATAAAAATAGGGCACAGCACCACAAACGGACTTCAAGCTGAAAGACAGCTGCGTGTTTGGGCCGAGCACACCACAGAATTAACCAAAAAAAAAAAAAAACTAAAGCTTTCTAAAGCAGGGAAACATGAGGAGATTGTAAATAGCTGCTGGTGAAAGGTCTTTTTTTCTTCCAATTATGTAATTAACCCAAAGTGAACAGTCAATGTGAGAGGATCCTGACCTGTACATGTTGGATGCAATCAGTGATGGTGAGCTAGTTATTTTAATTGCATTGATTTATTTACTTACATTTCTGTAAATGTGTCAGTTAACCAGCCGACTAATTGTCAACTGCAGGATGTTCTAAAAACCATGTTGTAACGGTTTCTTCCATCAGAAAGCCAAGAGAGGCACAATTATTCTTTTTAGATTGGCGCGAAAAACTTAATGCAAGTCTTGGAAAACTAATTTTGACACAATGACAAAAAACAACAGATGCCATTCAGTGCAGCACGAAATTCTTAATTCTTTGTCAGGAACCAAATAATAAATAAAGAGAATAATCTTACGTCTCTTTGCGTAAGAAGATAACTCAGAGCCTGTGCTGCTTTACAGATCTTTTGCAAAATAGGAACAACATAAAGGGAAACCTGTGATACAATACTTCCTTAAAGCAGTTATACTGCTGCCAAACATTTAATTTGCTTTTCTAATTTCACCGTATGCTAAGTATGAACTGTGAATCTGTATTATGTAGGAATGAATAAATTAAATTATAATCAAATATGAATATTGGACAGAAACTGCTCAGCATTAAAGTACTCAGATTGTTGTTGGGAGCACAAATAATGTGAGTGGCCTATGTGCTCTTTAAATTTCCAATGAGATAGATTTTACTGTCACTTGGGGGTCTGGCTTAGGGGCCCCAGACTCCTTGGTCCCCGGTAGATACATTTCCAACCATTCCTGTCTCTATGTCAAAATCTTTAGGTGTTTTTGGCCCATCAACATTTCATCGGTGGTTCGTACATTGGTGCCTCTTCCTAAATTTGTGCTTAATTAAATGCACAGAGAGCGCAGGGCGCAGGGCAATTCACAGGGGGCCAGCAGCTCGTGTTTGCCCCAGGGCCCCCCCAGGCAGATTAATCCGCCCATGTGCCCGTGTCACAGATGCTGCAGCGAGAAGAAACGCAGCGCTAGATAATGAGCCCTCTGAGGAAATTTGACCGTTATTCTCCCTTCGGACGTCAACCCTTCGTCACGCAAAGTCTCGCGTGATTTGATCGCAGCGCCTGCACAACATACCGTAGATAGCATCGGGAGCTAATTGCGTCCGCCGATAGTTAGCAGCCGCTAAATCTCGATGCCCGTAAAAGCATACATTCAGCAAATACGTAGACGCACCTAATGCGGGGTGACGCAGTAATCCGCACACCTGGCCTCTTCTAAAGGCACGGCGCGTCCGTAACTGTTGCTGACTGAGCCGCTGCTAACTAAGCTAGTTTGGTTGTAGCTTGGTTGCTAACATCCGCTTAGACTCGGTCCGCACAGTAAAACCAGGAAGGAGGGATCAGGCGATCAGGCAGCTTGGTATCAAAGGTTGCCCCAATTCTGCAAACATTTATTCATAAAAACGAACCTCGGCCAGGCTCGTGAAAGCGGGGGAAAAGGTAATTACAACTTAGTTTCATTTTTTGGAGCTAAGCTGACGAGGTTAGCTACCGCTTTGCTAACGGCGAAAGACGCGAAGTAGCATGCCGCGAACGCTAGTGCTCTGAGGGGCTTTATCGATAGCTTCAGTCCGTTTTATTGGGCTTGAGTATTGGCTACAGTGTCGTGTGTCCCCGCAGCTGCACGCTAAGCAACACTAACAAAAGGATCTTTTACATTATTCTGCCCGAGTTTCTTTGCCGTTAACGTGCAACTCGGTGGCACCTGTCCTCTGCAGCTCTTATGGGAACCCTACGCACATAGCCTTAAATGGTTGTTACCGAAATGAACTAAATACACAATCAAAAATGATCCAATCGATTCCGGTTTTGCACATTTCACACGCGGATATTTCCCTTCAGAGTTAAAAAAAAAAATGTGTGTGTCTGTGGTTGGATGGTGCATAATTGGTTAACATCAACCCACACAACCAGCCCGACTAAATTTCAGGGTAAACCAGTTCGACATCAAACTACACCAGAGCACACATTGTGCGATGGATGAGTTTAGTCTAGAGATACAAGTATAAAGGTAGTGTATAGGCTTGTTTAAATTGCATGTATACGTCTAATGGATATTTGCAAGGCGTACAGCTGCACAGATTGCCTCATGTACTGTCAAGAGACAGCACGCAGTGATGAACTAGCAATGATTCATGCTCACTTTAACTTCCCGATTTATTTTGATCTTGGGGAGAGAGCGTGGCTTTGGCAGCATACAGTAGATAACATGAGAGTCGGCTCACTGATGTGCCTCCCTGTAATTGTCATTCAGGGCATACATGAAGTCTGCAGGGCCTTTTCTAGAGAAGAGCAGAATCCGAGATCATAGCTATGAATGCAAATTCTTAAATGACCTCTAATTGTTAACATGAAGCTTATTATTGGGTATCTCGTGCATTTCTAGGCTACCAGCTCTGCATGTTAAACTTGCACAGTAAAACCTGCTTGCTGAAAATGTAGGTATACAAGTCGTAATGTTGAAAGCATGGATCTCCTTTCCTCACGAGACTCACTAAAACCAGGTTTTTCCCAAGGTTGACAAAGTACTGAAGTGTTTTAGATACCTAACAAACCGGGGGACGCAGGCATGCAAAGAGGTATCGCTTACC
Organism: Gadopsis marmoratus; assembly: GCA_036023855.1. Classification (NCBI taxonomy): domain Eukaryota; kingdom Metazoa; phylum Chordata; class Actinopteri; order Centrarchiformes; family Percichthyidae; genus Gadopsis; species Gadopsis marmoratus. The sequence goes on from JAVQJF010111854.1 coordinate 7,363, forward strand.
GTAATTATGTGTATTGAACGTTCCAGGTTCAGCGGAAGAGCAACGAGGGCCTTTTCGACCCAGAGATTGGCCTGGGTGGTCGAAACACTCAAGTGTGCTTTAGACGTGGACGGACAAGGGAAACCCTGTATGAACACATAGAAACCATTGTTTTGCACATAGCAACTGTTGTTCCGTCGGACATGAAAGAAAACGGGCATTCAAAAACATTTAAGTGAAAAAAACCCTATTATGCTTTTCATTTGGTTCTCAGCGGGAATCTTGAATAAAATGCATAAATAAAATAAACCGCTTCATACTCTCACTTAACATTTGGAGTAGCATATTGACGTCGTCAGTACCGGGGAACAACATTAGAAACTCCCTGTAGTAGTAAAAACATTCTCCTTACCCGACTGCACTAAATAAACACTACCTGCTCCAGGACTACTGCTTTGTAAGAGACTCTCTGATGCTCTGATTTCTTTTTTTGGAGAAGAGATGCATAAAGAGAAAAAATATTCGGAGGAATTATTAGAGCAAATTGGCAGAAACGTAGACAAATGCTGCAAAGTTTTTGTTGATAGAATTGGAAAAAATGACAGGCGATTTTAATGTTTATATTCTTCCCGTTGACAGGAAGCTAGCATATTAAGAACGCTTTTCATTTCATTAAAATTTTTCCCGTCCTGAAGAGTTGGGATTAACTAAGTGATGCAATGTTGCGCTCTCCAGTGGCCTCTTTAACCTTTCACCTCCTCTGAGATTGTCTTTTTTACGTCAGTGTAGATTCAGTAGTTAGCTTGAATGTCAGAGTAACAGTTATACTTTATCTAAATATGTTACAGAGTGATGTTAAGCAGGAGTGAAACAGTAAAAAGTTGCTCAATGGAAGGTATCCAATGTTGGCTACTTTTTGGTGGTTGCAGTTTAAAAAAACCAAATTGTACCTGCATTACCTGTGCTTTGCCTGGTTGGGTGTCTTCTGTGCTGCTAGGTTTGTTCTTTGACTTGACCTTTCAGTTTCACCTCCTTAAATGCACACGTCCTTTTTAAAATTTATAATTTTTCTCTTTGCATTTTCTTGCAGTCATTGAAATCAGATCAAAAGCATGGACTTGTTTTAAGATTAATAATAATTGTCTTGATGATTTTGGAATCAGAATTGCGTTACTACGATATCCACCTTTTATGACAGCATCTTTAATCTTTTTGTCTGCAAAGGACTGTTAATATTTTGGACCATTTTATGCCTTTTATTGGCTAAACCAATAGTAGAGAGGTGATAGGAAATGAGGGAGATGCAATTCAGGTCCCCGGCCAGATTTGTGGTTGGGGTCGGGGTCTTATCCCATAAGCCAGGGGTGCCCCAACATTAACAGCAATAACAGAAACTTTCAGTTTCACTGATATGGCAGACTTATCACAATCACATACAGAAACTACCACCACGGAATACAACTTTCCACAGAGCTGATTGTATAATTAACTCGACTTGTTTCATACATTTTGTTAATGATGACCAAGTCTCAGCATCTGATAGTGTGTTGTTGGTTATGTCCTGTTACAAGGCTCATGTCCTTGGATAGCTGCCCTATTTACGCTGAATTGTGTCTGATGTTGAGCCAACGTTTGCTCCTCTTCAGCAGTAGCCTTCACATCTTGCTACACAGAAGTTCAACCTGACTCACATTGCTGCTGGCTCATGTGTGCATGTTCACATGCTGCTCCAGCTGTCTGCTACAGTTTTAAAGCTGATCTGTGTCATTGCTGCATTGGGATTTCATTTATTTGTCCCTGACAGTTCAAGGTCATGTGGGGCTTTAGGTCATGTGGTGGCAGGTTTGAAAGCAGCTAGGAGCAGGGGTCTTGATGATGGTCGACAAGGTGTCATGTACGCTGTCCAGGCCGAGCCTGTCAGCAGGTCTGGAAATAGGCTATGTAGCTGTACGTGGGGGGTTTGTTTGAATTAAATTTGATGTTTGCGTAATTGCTCAACATAACCTTTGGAATCTGTTTCATCCCGTAGTGAACATCAAGGAAGTAAATTGTGTGTGTAAGCAAAACATTCACATTAATTCCACCTCATAATAACCAATAAAAATCGGTTTCTTGTTGTTTTTTTAAGGAAAAGAATATTTATACGGGCCCAACTGCAACGATGTCAAAGGCTCCGGATTCTCCAGCTCGTTCCCGCTCCAGATCAAGGTCCAGATCCAGAACTTACTCCAGATCTCACTCTAGAAGCCACTCCCGCTCAAGATCCAGAAAACGTCGCTATAGGTAAATATTTTTTTAATGTACATCATTACCTTTTTTGTGTATGTGGTGAATATAATTAGCAAAGTTATGGATATGGAATTTTCATATTCATCAAGCTTTGAACACTGACTCATGTTTAATACATATCTTTTTATAATTTTTAATGATTACGTGTGCTGTTTTTGTAGTATCACTACAGCTGTTAGTTGTGCCAGTCATATTACCACCAGTGTGACCAATGATTTTTGTTAAGACAAAAATATTTAACAGTACAAGTGGTACAGAATTGAAGAGAAAATCTATTTAATTATGTAGAGTACCTTATTCAACACCGTTTTGTAATGTGACCTAGGTAATTACTGTTGTTTATAGACTTTCTCTTGCTGCATTGGTGGCTTTTTAATCTCTGCTTTAACAGCTTATGTTTTCTGTATGAATTGATATCACGAGTAGTAAGTCTTCATAGATTTAATGATTTAATGCAGCACGTGGTTCATGCTTTGCGATATTAGTCAGCGCTGTTAAAACAATAACACAACCATCAGCTCGAGTACATCGGTAAACTAATATCTGCTTGGTTCTGTTGTAGGACTGTACAAAGCAGCAAGGAAATGGCCAACTCATGTTTCAGTTGTCTGTTTACTCACCACGTGCTTCATCATGACAGCCATTTTACTGAGGCACTCCTGTGAATGCCTCTGCAGTTCCCACTTTTCCTCACTTTTTACGTTACACATTTTGCATATTTTAGTGCCCCCCAAATAATGTCTTGCAATCAGTTTTATTAAAGGGGAGCTTGACCGATTTTACACGTCAAAGTGTGTTGACCGGTGTTGGTGAGTTCTGCATATGTTGTAAAAAGCCTTTCGTGGCTCCAGAGGGAGCTGCGTAAGATCCGAAATTTTGCCTCAAGCGATGTCACTGGAGTCGCCGTCGGTTTAAGTCTGAAAATATATGAAAATATCAGGGTGTGGAGCTAGAAAGAAGTGAAGGTGCCAGACTTCTGTAGTCTGCTCCTTATCTCTGCTTGAAGCTAGTGCATCGAGGCTAGATTAACTGCTAGTAGCACAACACAATGAATCTCTGACTGAACTGTCAACAGTTGAGTTGTAGTTTGGTAATGTAGGTGCCATGCTTTGAAAAGAAAGAATGTGTGGAATAAAAAAGATGATGCAATGTTAAATTGGCGTACTACTCTTTTAAGTAGCCTGTCTAGAGGTTGGAACACAAGGTTTTGTTTCTTTAATGGTAAGTGAGTTCCCAGATTCTTACTCTAGCGGTACCTCTAGGTAAATTATAATGTAACTTGAAGATTGTTCCTTATTGTTCTTTGTTTCGGCCCCTACTCATTTTAGCTTTGCTTTCAATTTGCATACGTGTTTTTCCTGTATGGGAGGAAGGCTGACAAAGCCTCAAGCAAATCAGCTCATCTTCATTTTTGTTAGGATTGTCCAGTCATCGTTTGCATTTGTGTTACAACCCCCCCCCCCCAAAAAAAATCTTTGCATTGGTTTTAGCACGTAAATTAATAACATTCACAATTGGCAGTAGTGTTCTCTGGTATCTTATTAGAAACCCCAGTCAACAAAAAGTATAATGACCAACAGTTAGAATAGGGGAAGGAAAAAACAAGAAGAAATAAGGAAGAAGAATATGGAAAAACAAAGTAAGACAAGATCAAATTAATTTGTTAGAGTTTTAAGATGCCAGCCAATATAATGTTTTTTCCCGTTCTTCCCACGCTTGCTGCCTTATTGTAGTCAGTCCATGTTTGTGTTTGAAGCTCAAAGGTTAAGCACTTTCACAGACAGTGAGTTGTTGAAGTGGATTTGTTTCCTTGAAGAGCATTGCTCCACTGCATGTCAATGATTGTCAAAGGAAAAAGGAGTAGAGAGCGAGTATTTCTGGCCTTGCTGTAGCTCCCTCCCCCCTTTACTGCCTCCTCCCTCTGTGGATTAGAGCAGGTGTGTCCTGCTGGGGTTGTCCACAGATTGTCCTGTTTGTGTGAGTGTGCTGTATTTTGTGTGTACTGCAGCGTAGTCCAGGACTGTTCTGCTCCAATGAAAAGGTTCAAGGGGTAAGCAGATTAATGACATTTCTGTGTTTGCCTTAATGTCGTTGCCATGTACAAACTTGATGTTTTTGTCTGTGGCTCCGGAGGCCATCAGGACAGGTTCAGTGATAATGTTGTCAGTTAAGTTCGCACGTCTTATGTTGTACTATCCCTGAATTTGCATGCTACTTTACATTTCTCTGGAAAAGGAACATTGTGTTTTGTGACACATTAGTTCACTTGTAGTGTTTCACAAGTGAAGCTACAGTTTGGTGTTTTGTAGGTGGGGTTTTTCAGTTGCAGATATGTCATGATGGTTTGATTGCTGTCTGTCATGTCTTATTTCTTCAAGTTGAAATAACATTCAACTCTGTTGTGCTGTTCTCCCTTCAGAGTTGTTTGTCCTCAGCGTAGCAGCTGGTTGAAAGCTGTTATTCATGGGAAGTGTGTAGATCTGTGATATTGGGGCTTGGCAATAAAATTATGATAATTATGTAGATAGAACTTTCCTCCGTAGAAATTATGTTCGTTATAATAAAAAAAAAAGTAGTTTACATGTATGTCACTAGGTGTGAATGACACACAGACCCTGAGCCAGCTGTGCTCAGTGGAGAAACATTGCCCCCTGGTGACTCGATTCAGGGGCCATTGTGTAAACAAGGGGGGTCCACAAGAAATGAGGAATATCTGATGTTATTTCACTTGCATTGACTATAACTTGTGAGAAAATGGTGGAAAAAAGCAGAGGTGACGTCTTCAAATAGCTTAATTTGTCCAACCCAGAGATATTGAATTTACTATTATAGAAGACAAAGAAGAGCAGCAAATACTGACATTTATACAGTTGGAACTGGTGAATTTTGCCTAAAATTTACAAATGATTAATCAATTTTTAAAGTTGTTGCTAATTTATTTCCTTCACTCAATTGTGTTGTAAGGTTACTAATCTGTGATTGGGCTTCATTTTCTGAATCTTATCTATTTGTGCATTTTTGCTAACTTAAATTCTGGGAACCCCTGATCCTTCAGGATCTTTCTAGACTCATGTCGAGGGTTTAGTAGAGTGACTCCCACCCTGGCAGTCATCACTGTTACTGTGTAGTAATGCAGCTTATCCAGGACTCTGAATGATAAAATCCATGTTATTTTTCAATGTAAGTTCTAACCACATTTAGAGGGTTCATTCTTGACCTTGGAGACAGCTTAGTTGTTTTTGTTTCACAAGCTTTCAAATGCATGTCTTGGTATCAGATGGGGATGTGAATGGCATCCTTGATCTTTCTCAGACCATCCACTGAGTCCATCCTTCTCAGTTAGTTAACTCTGAGCAGACAGACAGCTGATGTTTGTGGTGTTGCTGCAGTGTCATTGATTTGGCATTCCCCACAAAACAAGTAGGTTTGTGGCCACAGTCTTTTGCTTAAATATCCGGACTGTGTGGCTCTTGGCTTGAAAGGTTGTTAAGGCCAAACCACATCCTTTGCACTCTATAACATAATTTTTCAGTTTTTTCCCTCTTCTCTCTCATCCAGTTCCAGGTCTCGCTCCCGCTCTCGTTCTCACTCTCCGTCCTACAGAAACTATCCTACCAGGGACTATCAGAACAACAGAGGTGGATTCAGAGGCTACAACCGAGGTTACCGGAGGCCCTACCACTACCGTGGCAGAAACCGAGGCTATTACCAACGCGGCCATTACCAGAACAGGGGAGGAGGCGGTGGCTATGGCTATAAGGCCAATTGGCAGGGTGGAGGTGGAGGTGGAGGTGGAGGCGGAGGCGGAGGCTGGCATGATCGCCACCATGATCAGGACCACCACTCACACAGTCCCAGGAGGGGGCGCTCACGCTCCCGCACACCTAGGAAGCGCTCAGGCAGCCGGAGCCGCTCCCACTACTCTGACCGCTCATCCTCAGGGAGATCTCGACGCTCCAGGCACTCCAGCTACTCCTCGCGGTCCCAGTCCTCATCACCACATCATCGCAGCAGCAAGGGCAAGGCTGACGCCAAGGATGCCAAGGACAAGCTGGCAGCAGGTCAAGCAGAGAAATCGGGTCAGGCAGCAGAAGGCAGCGATATCGAGAAGGCATCTGGAGGTAAATGGATTGACTATGACACCAGCCCTAAAGGACCCAGCCCAGAGACTAAGGAAGAGGATGCCTCCACTGGTCCTGAGGGTAAAGGGCCCGGGAGTGGCGGCCCTCTGTGGAAAACCATCGGCAGCGCAACGTCCCCTCCAACAAAGAGCCCCACAAAGTCAGGACAAACCGCCTCCTTCAGCGGCTTTGGCTTCTTCTCAAAAGAAGATGTCACACTGCCGGCTGGAGATAAGACTGTGATCTCTGCTGCCTTCAAAAAGTATGTCTGTTAACTTTTTGGTTATTTGAATGTAATTGCATTGTTTTCTTTTTCATTTTCCTAACAAATTATGAACGTTATTTTTCCTTCAAACATGTTTAGCCTTTTTCAAAGATCCTTGGAAGAATACAGGTTAAAAAGGAATACATAAGACTCCTGATTTTAAGTGCATTGAAAATGTAGCCGGCTGTTGTCCTTTTCTGTGGTGATAACGTGAGTATAACTATTGTATTGTGAGTCCTGGTCTTCACTGTTTGCATAAGGGATGGGCATTTAAATTTTTTCTATTAAAAAGGTTCATCTATCGTACAGGATCTGCCACTTTGGCAAGTAGTCAGCAAGTTATCGTTTTTAATTTTTAGACTCTCCACAGCTTTCTGTTGCATAATAACTAAGTTAAAACTGAGGGGCATTGTTAGTTTTTATTTACAGGGAACATATTAAGTATCAAGTTTGTATTTCCACTTTGCTACACTTTTCCTGCATTCTCATTAGAGCATTCTGCTACATTTATAATAATACACTTTATTTATATAGCACTTTTCTTAAAAATGTTACAAAGTGCTTTACAAAAGGGGGGAAAAAACAGACAAGGCAGATAAAATGAGAATTAGGCCAAAGGACATGATCACATAGGAACAGGTTAATAGGTTAACAATCCAATAGATAACATTATAAATACAGTTTTTACCATCTGGTTTTAAGCATGCCCATTCCTTCTGCGTGTTCCATTTTTCTTTTTCAGTTATATGTTGTACTGGTGTATTCTCGTTTTTAAGTGTATTTATTGAAATAAGCATATTAGTCGTGTGCCTGGCGTTACAGGTCCTAAAGCTCAGTTTGGTTCTCTGTTTCAGGTTTTTGGCTGAGAATAAAAACAAAAAGCAGGCTGCTGAGAAGGAGAACGGTCGCGATAAGGAGCAGAGCGCCACAGACAGGGAGCTAGACAAAGGAAGCAAGTCTGGAGACCTTTTCAACATCTCGTCTACTTCTTTCAGCGACTCCAAGGAAGACAAGACCATGCCTTTCTTTGATGCTGGCGAGGAGGAATTCCTCAAGTCTCACGGGCTGAAAGAGCGGGACATTGAGGAAGATGGCGAGATCAAAACCACCCTCACAGCTCGGGACATTTTCGGGAAATGGGGAGATGAGCCGAGCTATTCAACGTCCTACCCGTCAGTTAAGGAGAAAAGCCGGAGAGATGCAGAAGAAGCAGAGCCCATAGACCACATGGAGGAGGAGATGTACCGAAGCCGCAAGCACAGCTCCAAGAAAGAGGAGAAGGCCAAGAAGAAGGAGAAGAAAGAAAAGTCCAGAAGGAGTCCGTCCCCTCCTGCAACTTCCAGACAGAAGGAGCGGCCGCTGTTCCCTGGAGCTTTCCCTCCTCGCGAGGACTCGCCTGTACGACACACGTCTGCATCAAGGGAGGACTTTGAGCTCAAAATTGGTTCTTTAGATGAGATTCCCAGGTATGTGAAGTAATTAATATTAATTATTAATATAATGTACGCTGCAATATTACCGTATTGGCCTGTATATAAGACAATGACTTTTCAGGGATTTATTTTTTCTGTGATGGATTAAAGTCCCGTAAACCATCAGAAACTCCTGTAGGTTAAACTGGGCTAACTAAAAACCTTTAGGGCTAACAGACACAACAAAAAAGACTTGAAGAACTTTACTAGCCATAGCAACACTAAGGCTTCCCATAACAACCCATAATCATAATGCAACAGTTTCTGTAATCACCTTTGCATCTAAATGTCTAAATTTCCATACAATTGGCAAGAAAATGAAACCATGTTACATCCACTACTGTTACAATAGGTGGAGCTAATCCTCCAATCGGGTGCCATTAGACCTTTGGCGAAGAAGAGGACCCAGTTATCTTAAGTAAAAGGGCGCCAGTCAAACCTCAAACGGTGGAAAACCATGTAGAAAAACTGTGATGAAAATGTGGCATTTATGTTTGTTTCATGTGTGAATTTGAGGAACGTTGCAGTCAGAGATCTGATGTTTTCGTCTTTTAAATGGAAGTCACGTGCTTCGTGTACGTCGTGTTCTATTCGCTGAGAACTTTTGCACCGTGGCCAACTGTAAAAGGGGCGGGGCCGACTTTTCTGCTTTTCCCCCCTAATTTCCGCTCAGGTTTTTTACGCCCAAATTGAAGTTTCAAATATGCTGTCGGAAGTGCATTTTGTAGAAGCTGGTGGCCCAGTTGGTGTATACGCAGTAACAGTATTTGAATATAATAAGACCCCCTGTCCTGTATTTGGGCCAATATGGTGGATGTTTTAGCTGTTTAGCCTTATCGTACTTGTTCCTCACTTGTATTGTTCTCTCAGCTCTTCCCTGTCTAAAGATCGCCTCATGCCCCGAGATCTGGTCAATCCCACTAAGAAAGATCCAGAGTTTCGTTCCATTTTCCAGCACATTCAGTCAGCGCAGCTCCGTCGCAGCCCGTCTGAGCTGTTTGCTCAGCACATAGTCTCAATTGTGCATTACATCAAAGGTATAGTATGATCTGTGCTGGTTCAGTCCTGCAGACTCAAGATAACGAGACAACCGGATCCACATTTCTTTGCTTAATCAATATGTTGGTTAGCACAGCTGGTGCTGCTGTATTTGGAATAATAGTCCTTTGTTCTTTATTTGCAGCTCAACACTTCCAATCCTCAGACATGACTTTAAGTGAGCGGTTTGCCATGTACCAAAGAAAAGCTGCGGAGGTTGAAATGATGAAGCCAAGGAAGAGCCCAGAAATCCACAGGTACCTACAACGTCTAGTTATCTGATCATCTGTCACTCATTCGGCAAAGCATTTCCATCGAGCAGTCTCTTCACGTGGTGACATTACGGCCTTTTTTCCCCTCCTCTCTTAGGAGAATCGATGTTTCCCCCAGTGCCTTTAAGAGGCACTCTCACCTGTTTGAGGATATGGAGGAGACGAGCTACAAGGTGACCAGCCCTTTTGAAATTTGACGTATTTGGAACCAGCAAAATTTGAGACGATCCTAAGCAGCAGTGTTCAGCTTTGTGCTTTTCTTTCAAAGGATGCATATTTCTAAATCAAAAGAGTCCAATTGTGTTTTGTAAGTGCCAAGCAAGCCCCCCAGCCTATGAGATATGGTTATTGATTGGGTATGTACGAACCCAAGCAAAGGCTAAAAGGAAGTGAATTAAGATCCCGAGTCCAAGCCTCTCAAGGGACGCTTATCAGTGCCTTTACCTTGTAAGTATTTTTCCTAAAAAGAAAAAATCAAGCCACAAAAACTGTGAAATTTATTTTAATGCGCTACATGCATGCTGCTGGTTTCCACAAATACTTTTATATTGAATTGTGAAATCTCGTTTTTTTAAGAAGTAAGCATTTTGTATTATTTGCTAAAATATAGTGCCAAATTACCCATCACAGTAATGTAACAACTGTCAGTATTCACATTTTGTCTTCATCACCAGAGGGAACACTGCTTATTTATGTTGTACATCTTTTATTTGTATTTGTTTGTCACCAGTATAGTATTATTGAATCTGTGGGATAATGTGAGCTTGATTACTTCATTCAAAAATTGCCAGTCAGTATTGCAAACAGCTGCTGTAGCGGCTAATAAACGCATTTCTCTGTAGGATCCAAGTCAAAGGTTCAAAGGCGACGTGATGGACCTTCGCCTGGATATTGAAAGGCGTAAGAGGTTCGCTGGGAAGGAGCGCGACTACAAGCGCGAAGGTGGCAAGAGCCCAGGAGGCTCCCGAGGACCGAGCAGAGAGAAGTCCTCTGAGAAATCTGTGAAACACCACAAGAAATCCAAGTACGTGTCGTCTGTTGTCTCAGAGACTCCACTAGAGGTCGACACAGTCCTGTGCTCACATGAGAAACTGAATTTCTCACAGAATATTTGGGGGAGTGGTTGCTATTATTAGAGGGGACATGATGGAGGGTTGACCACCAGATTACCGCCTCACCATCTCTGCTACTTTTACATTCAAACTGTTGACACATTTTTGGCTATAAACTCATTTCTTTTGCCATTTTTCCACATTCCACTTACAATCCAACCTTTTTATCTTTGTGCTCATAGGAAGGGTAAGAAGAAGCGGGATCGCTCTCCATCCTCCTCTTCCTCTTCCTCCTCTCCATCCCCTTACCCTCCACCTTTCAGAGGTAAAGAGTACATGGGAGAGGGGATGGAGCCCTCGGAGGAGGGCTACAGCCACCCACGTTATCCTCCACGGGACTACAGTGGGCCTGCAGACAGAGGCCCTCGAGAGTACGAGGGCCACAACACGGAGCGAGGCAGAGGCCGCGGATTTGTAAGTTCCTGTCTGTGTCTTTCTGCATCTCTTCTGCTGTATTTGTTTGTTTTTTTCATTGAGGTACTGACATCTCATCTTCTTGCGATTCTCTGTCCTAATGGCATCACAGTAGACTACGCTTCTCTGCTCTGTTCCTTCCTCCTAATGCTAAAGGAACATAATGTGGATGATGATGATAATGATGACACTATCATACATATTCCATGCACTACCTGATTTTTATTAAGGTAATGTAGCGCAAATCAGTGGAACTTCACCTCATCACTAAACAAATGCCTGATTTCCATCAGTATGGCTTTTTACATGTGTGTTGTTCTCATTGTACCTGGGTCGATTTATTTGACTCTGACTGGGCCCAAGATTATAAAATATTCTTTCATCTTATTGTGAAAAGTGTGTTTTGTCCCTTGGCTGCAAGTTTAAACCCATCTGTTGTTTTTTCTCTCAGTTCCCCAGAGTCAGAGGGAGAGGCTGGAACAGGGGAAATTATCCAGGCAACAACAGCAATGGAAACCCTGCCAATATGAATCCTCCAGTGCGCCCCCCAGAGGAGGAGTGGGACCCTGAATACACTCCCAAGAGCAGGAAGTATTACCTGGTGTGTCTCTGAAGCTGATGATTAATTTAGTGCCATACATAGATGGTAAAAAATGAAAACGTAGGCCTTTTTCACTGAAGACATTTTGACATGAAATGAATAACTGCATTTCATTTAGCTGCTTCTCTTTCAGGGTCCTGCATGCTGGCTCACTGGAGCACTTTAATAGAAAAGAGCCGTGGTTAATGTTATTTATGGTAACACCTGTGCTTTTCCTACTATGACATGTCAAAATGTCTGCTGTGAAAAAGGCCCATCAACCTACGCAACGTAGATTTCTGCCAAAGTCGGACAAGGTTTGTTTATTTCACACAGGATTTCTGCTTGTGCTGTTTATGATTTGAAGTGGGTGGGGTGCACCGATCAGTATTTAGCAACGTCGTCAATCAAATCCGTGATATTGCAGAATAGCTGAGTTTTAAGGGCTTATCTCTTAATAAATACTAATGACCCCCCCCCTCCATACTCATGTTTTGATTTGACTTTAATCGATATGGTCCTGTCAAGGTTCAATTTATGAGCCAGTCAGAGACCATTGTAGTGCTCAAGTTTAATGTTTTTGGATATATATTCACAACTTCCTAAATGTTGGAATTTGAAGAATTTATTAAAGTTTCACAGCCGCATTGGAGCAATACGGCCAATTTTGCCACATTATAGCTGACGGTATAGAGGCCAGCAGGACACAAATGTGTATGACGTCCTCATCCAGAATCAGACCGGGGACATTGAGGCTGTGTTGTGTTTTAGCTTTTTAAAACATACATGAACCAAGTTCTTCTTGTATAGACCAAACAATTTGTCATTTCTGCTTCCAGTCTTACAAACTGCATCACAGGGAAACAGCTATACTTTTAAAGAGCACCTGATGCCAGTTGTAGCTGATATAAAGCTCTCATGAACCGAAGTGTATCTGGTGATTATTTTAACCGGAGTAAAGGCTGTAATCTTCCTGAAGAAGACTAACTCGGCTCTGGACCAACTTCTTCACATTTATATCAAACTTGCGTATTAATTATTTAAACAATGCAAAATGCTTAAAATATATAAATAAATATCAATTTAAGTTGGTTCAGAGTTTAGTTTTGGCGGGTGGGACAAGACCATCACCCGGCTTAATGGTCCTACTGTTTAAAGGATGTCTGATTTTCTTGTCATCTTGACCTTTAACGTTTGCTCCTTTCGCCTTCCAGCATGACGATCGTGACGGCGAGAAAACCTGGATCGACAACCGCGGAAGAGGCCGGGGCTCATTCCCGCCTCGCCGGGGGCGCTTCGTCTACCGCAAAGGAGGCAGCAGCCCGAAGTGGACCCACGACATGTTCCAGGGAGGGGGAGACGGGGAGATGGGAGACGACAACATAGAAGTAGACCGCAAAGAAACCAAGAACGCTGGAGAGGCCTCCGCATCGAAGCAGTAGACCACTCAGCTCCATCAGCATCCACATATTCACAAGCATCTCTGTGTCAGAATGGTCACCGTGACGATGAAGGGGTTATTCTCTATTTTCCCCTCCACGTCATCCCATCATTTAATGGTTAAAATGTGTTCAGTGAGTTTGAGCCTTCTCACAGTTAAAGTGAAGAAAGAACTGTAACTGACTTGAATGAAAGAGCAGCACTCTGTAAGGTTAGCTTCATTTCAGAGTGATTTCTTTTTTTTTTTTATGTGACGGTGAGTTTTGTTTTTGCAGCTGGTCGACTTAATCGTATCTTTTTAAGGGAGAAATTACTGAGGCAACAAAAATGACTATTCTCTGAAAGCACGAGAAAATAAGAAATGCATTTGTGCCTTAGAAAATAATAAAAAGTAATGTGTTTGAGGGTACAGCTCTGTAAAGGTAGGGAGTAGGGAGGCATTAGACAATGTCCATGTCATCGTTTCTTTGTGTTCAGGCCGTGATAAATCTTTGTTACTGCATGAAATGTTTGTTTCATACCTCACTGCGCTCCTCGGGACCAATCAGAAGTGGGCTCAGGGCTCAGGGCTCCTCATCAAGTTATCAAAACACGAAAGTTACTATCTGTTGAACCCCTGAATGATTGGTGTTTGTCACTTATATAATCCGAGCATTTTCATATAGTTCCACTTAACTTGTATTTCTCATTAGGGAGTGAAGACATTTTCTGTGTGCGCTGCAGTATATTCTAATTGATTGTGCGTGTTTGCAGTTAAAAACACCAAGTGTAAATTGTAATTGGCAGCAGAATCTCCTGATTTTCTTTAGACTGGACACATGTAGGTTTTTCTGCCTCTCATATGAATTTATGTAAGTGGCTACCTTTTGTTGTTTAGATTTTTAATAAAAAAAGGATAGTTATTACAAAAGGCTAATACATGTATAGAATTATAAGACCTAAATGATCGTAATCTTAACATCTGGGTGAAGGAAAAATAAAAACAACGGTTCTTTTTTTAACAAACAGTAATCACCTTACAACCCCCCCCCTCCGCAATTTAACTTCTGTCAGAGCATGAAAAAGTGAAGAGAAACCCTAAACATAGTGACATTTTGTCAAAGGCAAAGATGAAAGTGTATATTTTAAAGAGTTGACACAAACTAGAACTCGTTTTGTGAATCTCACTGCTGCTTCGTCCCACTTTTGACTGTACGTACTGCATGTACTAAGAACTGTAGGACTGTCATTTGTATAATCTTAAGCTGAAAACCTTTTTACTGTTCAAGAGCTTTTGAAGTACTTGTCTTTTAATTATCGATAGGTTTTTTTGTTTGTCTTTGATTCAGGGTAATTCTTTGTGTGATTTTTCTTTTATTTCTTTTTTAGATCTACACATGAACAGACTGTAGAAATGTTAGACAGCCCACTGTGTTGAATGGGTTGTGATTTACTTCATTGTTTGGGGTGTCACATTAACCCAGCTGCAGTCTGTGGGAAAATATTAATTGTTGCAAAAATCAACACGTTTGTTCCCTTCATTTCTTTTTTTCTTCTGACCTTATTAAAACCCAATATGCATACAAGTATTGAAGTGGTAACTTTAAGCACATTTCTTTAAGGTGACAAAATAAGCATAAAGCATTGTAGGACTGCAACTAATGACTATTTTCATTGTCGTTCAATTATTTTTTTTGGATTGTTTGTCTATAAAAATGCCCATTATCATTCTCCAGAGCCGTTGCATTTGAATGGTTAATCTGACCAGCGGTTCAAAACTCAGAAGATTCAGTTTGCTGTCAGCAAATCTGAACATGTTCGAGAAGCTGGAACCAGAAAATCCTGAAATGATTTTATCAAAATAGTTTGTCAATTACTCTTTCAAAGAGTAATTGACTTTCAGTTTCTCAGTTATGAGGATTTGCTGCTTTTCTTTGTCTGCAATGATCAACTAATCATTATTTGGACTGTTGACCTGATTTATCAGTCAAATGCTAAAATGTATTAAATCAACAAGTCGTTTCAGCTTGTTTTATAGGCTATATGTGCTATGCATGAACAGAACAAGTATATATTCCTAGGCATATATTCACAGACACACAAATCTACAGTATCTGTATATGTAGTTTATATGTAGTATCCTACATCGTAACGTTGAGTAGTTTAATTTGTAACAAAGCATATAACAAAATAACTAGGGCATCTGGTGGATGGAAGGGGAAGGCATGAGGGGGAAGAGAGGTGGCTGAAGAATGAGCAAAAATGGGACTGAGGCCAACTAAGGCTGTCAAATATGTGTAGTATGTGGCGTACAAGTATAAAGTGTCAATTGAGAGTTGTTTTCTCTAAAATCATAAAACAATGTCCAATTCAGTGAGTGCCACTTCTAACTGGGACACAAGCACTCCAGTTGCAACATTAACAGCCTCTTCATGGACGCGGGAGGAAAAACCCAGCCAACAGAAAATAGACTTGTCTCCTGGTAAAATCGCTTGGATCCACTTGGGGAGGCTTTGCATTGGTAATGTCTGCAGAGCGGCTGAGGTAAATGGCTCTTTCATAGCCAGAAACAGACGCGTCTTCAGCGGGGAGAGCTGCAGTGTTGGAGCTGGGGGGTGCTGGGAACTGTGGACAAGGGCAAACACAGGAAGTGATGGGGTCACAGACAAAATCTGGGAAAAGACTGGAGGGTTTCTGTGGGACGCTGACATCTCAGTCCACCATGAAACTTCCTCTACAGGAGCAGCTTGGCAGCAGGGCTGCAGCTGATGACTGCTTTCCTGTTTTGATTAGTACACTAATTAGTTTCTTGAATGATCATTTGGTTAAATGCTCAACACAATCGTCCAGAGCCTCAGAGGAGCCGAGACCCTCATGTCGATTTAAAAAGTGGTTAAACTTTTAATTATTCACATTGCAAAGATGTTAAAATACAGATGAAGCCAAATGTGCTGCATACAAAACATATCTTATGTCACAACCAATATAAAACAAAATCTACAGAGACCTAAAGTGTTCAATATTAAAGTGATAAATGCGATAAATCATGATATAAATAACGGGTCAAAGTTTTTGCTTACCCATTATAATATTTCAACATCTACTGGATGTATTGTCATGAAATTTGGTTCTGACATTAATGTTCCCCCCAGGTTGAACTGTGATAACCTTTCATCTTTTCATCTTGAGCCACCATGAGGTTTATCAAGTACTTTGGCTTGTGACCATCAGCCTCAGCTGTTGTTTGAAATGTTAGCATGCTAACATGCTAAACTAAGATGGTGAACATGCTGAACATTATACTCAGTGTGAGCATGTTAGCATTTAGCTCATGGCTAGCATGGCTGTAGACTCTTAGTCTTGTTTCTGCATCAAGAGGCCGGTTTAAGGAAAACATAAATAACCCTGGGAAGGTAAGGAACATAAGGTTCAGCCCCCCCCCCCCAATCATTTTAATATTGAACACTTCAGGTTGCCGTACAAATCAAGGTGAAAAGGTCTATACATATATGTCCTTTGCAGTCTGTGAGGTGAACTTTTAGGGCACAGTCAAAGTGTCTGTTAGTGGTAATGCACTCGTCCAATAGTCCCCGTCCCCGTGACCAGGATGTCCGGCTGTCCGTTCCTCCAGATCTCCCTGACAATTCGTTCCCTCTCCTCCAGGCGTCGTGCCTTCTCCATCTCCTCGGCTGACGCAAACACATCCACGCTCCTCAGAGTGCCGTTAGACTGGCTGCTGCGATCACTCAGGGGCCCGAGTGTCACTTTGGGGACCTCCGCCTCCTCCCCGTCTTCCTCTGCGATGCTCTCATCCTCCTCATCCTCCTCCTCCTCCTCGCTGGACTCCTTCAGCTGTCTCCTCTCGGGGGAAGGGGGAGGTCTGCTGCGGCGGCGAGTCCTGCAGGTGATGCCGGCCACCAGGAGGCACAGCGCCATGAGCAGGCCGAAACAGACGCCCATCATGAAGTAGAGGGCAAAGCTCTCTGGGTTGGCTGTGTGGGCAGAGAAACACAGCGGACGGGCTTTATATGAACCCAACAACAGTGAAAATGAAACTTTAGAGCTTTAGAGCTGCTGGTAGAACAGAGCCAGGCTAGCCGTTTCCCTCCCGTTTCCAGTCTTTGTGCCAAGCTAAGCTAACCATCTGCTGGCGGTAACTTTATATTTGGCATCAGTCTTCTCATCTAAGTGTATTCTCTTTAATAGCCTGACGAGGTCAAACTATACAGTATTTTTCCAAGATAATGGTGGAAAGCTAAAGTTTGTGTGGCACAATTTAGCTTATTTTCATCTTGTGACCCCATGGAGTCAGGCCACGTCCCCTTGAGGGAGTCCCGAGCCCCAGGTTGGGAACCACAGTTGCACACACTGGAGTTTTTACCTGTGATGTGGGCGTAGGTCGCCATGCTGTTACTGAGCAGCTCCATGTCTCTCTTAACGGGCTCCATCCTGATTCGCTGTGGGTTCAAACATCGATGCCGACCCTGTCACAAGCAAACACAAGCAGGCGGTTTAGAGTTGATGTTTCTATCTCACGTAATATTCGTTGTTGAAGGAACACATATTGTCACTTTCAAACCCACTAGGAGGAAAGTCTGAGCTCATCCGAGATGCCATAAGCGTGACAAGATGTTTTCCCCACCCATCATCTAGTTGTTTTGTTTCTGTTGTTTTTATGGTCTACACATGTTCTGTCTTATTATCTTATCATCTGTGAAGCACTTTGAACTGCTCTCACCCGTATGAAACTTGCTATACAAATAAAGTTTGATTTGATCATTGCCGTGCTCTAAACTGGTGTCAGAGGTCAGCACACGAGGACTCTGTGTTTTACACTCAGGCCTGCTGAGGACAGCAACGTGGGGCCCTCTGTGTCCGATGGGGATGTTTATATTTATGACATCAGTGCGAGGAGGCTCCTTTCCGGCATCGAGCACAGACAGATTTCACATGTTGCTTGGACTTTGAATCACATGTCCACTGGGGAAAACTCCAGCTAATAACAAAGCGTTATTACAGTTCTCCGGGTTTTGACACTTTGTAGGAAGGGTTTATGATTTTTAAGTACTGGCGTTATTAATAGATAATAAATTGTTAATCTATAAGGCTTTATTCACACTGGAAAAGTGACAAAAATAAGTGAACTCAAAAGAGTTGGCGTGCATCCTGAAAATGCTTGATTTGTGTGTGTCCCACAATGCAATGCACTAAGGAAGCAGATGAGCTGCAAAAAATTTAAACTAATTGAAACATCAAAAAAAAACAACAACAAAAACATCAAATCTTTGGAAAGCAAACAAACATTTTGATGTATATTTGTCTATTTGGCAGTGACACGCCAGCGCACTTATTGTATGATTTCCTGTTTGTATAAAACGGTTACGTTGATTTATTGCGTACTAACCGCAAAAACAGTCACAATGATGAAGCTAATGACAACGCTGATATTTAGCAGGTACAATGTTTACCATGTTAACCAGCTTAGTTTAGCGTGTTAGCATGCTAATGTTTGCTCATTAGCACTGAACACAAAGTACAGCTGAGGCTGATATTGGATCAATTTTGACCTGATGGTGGCGTCGGATGACAAGTCAGAAAAATCACCAGCGTTACTGCAATTCTCCTACTGGGGGACATGAATGTTTGTATACTCATTTCATGACAACCCATCCAGTAGTTACAGAGCCATAAAACCACAAATGTGAACCTCATGGTGGCGCTAGACGAAACATCAGGGCGTTAGATTCATCCTCTGGGAATCATGAATGTCTGAACCAGATCAGGTGCCGATATGTCCAATAGTTGTTGAGATATTTCGGTCTGGACCAGCGCTGTGGACTGACCGGCCGACAGACACACTCAAAGCTAAGAACTCAACAGTGACATGTCTTTTCAGAAGCTGTGCCCCTTTTTAGTCTGGATTATCCACAGACCTCAGTGAAGCTACTTTTAGTCCCTAAAAATATGTAACTTGGATCCTTTGAGAGAGTGAGGAACTGAGGGTTAGATGAGACTAAAAGGGGGGATTTGGAATGAAACCCTGTCACAGATGGTCCCACAGTTACTGTAAAGTTGGATGTGAACATGGTGAGTGATATTTCCCACCCCCTCACATTCCCTGTCATTACAACAACAATGTGCGTGGGAGCCAAATGTTTTTCTTCCTGGTGCGTTCTCTCCGGGGAGAACGAAATCATGCCCTTCTCCAATCACTGCCATTGGGGGCTTGAGTCGCTCTCCCGCCCTGATCTTTATCCTGGTGATTCTTGGCGGACCCTGTACACTCTCAGAGGCTTTATTTGTTTTTTATTTTTCTGGGGGTGGGGGGGCAATTGCACTGGCAGTCGCTTTGGTGGCTGACTCACGGTCCACTGACTCACGGGCAGCAGCAGATCTCAACCAGCGCTGCCTGCTGTTCGGCATTTAGCTCACAGGCAGAAGGAGCGCGACTCCATCTGCAGCCCCCAGACCTTAACAGCATAAGTGGGCAATTTAGTCCTCGGTTCGGCTGGTGTAAAGTCACACAGTGTTCATTTTAACTAAACACACTGGCCTTTACACGCAGTCGGTCAGAGATTCATCACACCGCAGAGATCACCTTCTTACCAAGTCATAGTTTCTGTCTGTTTTGAGTCTTGTATATATGATAGTTTGCCATTTTTGGGTTATATTTGCGGTCTTGCTGAGAGTTAGATGAGAAAATTGATACCACTCTCGGGTCTTTGTGCTAAATATCAAACCACAGCTATCCCTTTAGCTTAGCTTTAGCATAAAGAAAGCTTGGCTCTGTTAAAGTAGCACAAACATCATCTTCTTAAAAGCAGTGGAACAGTCTGCTGGTGCAGGAAGAGTATTTCTATGCGTTTCCAGTGCGAATCAGTTGTTTCATTTGCAAAATCAAGTGAAACGTTTCGTGATTGTCGGGCAGTGACCTCTCCTATTATTCTGTCAGGTTCCAAGCTCCAGACACTAATATCTGGGAACGTCTTGAAACAAGCGGATTTTAAATGGAAAAAATGTTCCCGTTTTAAGAAGGGAAATTTATTTTAATTACAGACAGAAAGAATCAGATGGAGACGTTTGTACAAACAACACTAACAGGTTTTAAAGATTGTGTCCTTGCAGAAACGCACTCTTGTTCTTTATTTCCCCTCACAGAACAACACTATACATATATTTGGATGCAGAGCTCCACAGAACTGCAGGCCGGTCTGTGGTGAAGTGTGTCCGGGCTGCAGGCACAGCACAAATACCAGAGGGAGGCAAAAGTCAATTTTATGCAGCCGCCGTCTCGGGCAGACAGATTTAACACCTCACATTTCCAGACAAGTCCAATAACTTTGCAACTTAACTATACACATGCAAAGCCAGCAGCTGTAGCTGCTTATGTAACCCCATAAACTGCACTCCCATTCAACCCTCCCACACTTCCTGCTTAGATAATCCTATTTAAGACAAAAGATGAAACCCGAAACCACTGCAGATAAGACTTTAACAGTAGTCAACCATGCTTCCACTAAATGTTTACGGTCTCTCAGAGAGGGAGCTGCTGTCAGAAATACTTCCATCCAGCACAGAAGGAAGTGAATAAAAGAGGTCTGAAGGAAATGTATGAATACATGAAACACGCTGGGTTGTCTCTTTGAATTTAAAACCAAAGTGTTGATGATTCTGGGCACTTTGTAGCTACTGCTCCTATAAAGACTTTTATGGTCTGTGGTATTGTGGAGAACATGCTGCAGGCTCTACTAATAAACTAGTTTGTTGAACTTGTTTCCTGCCTGACAGCAGAGCAGCTGCAGTAGATTTGTGAAAATTTAAAAGTCTGTTTACAAATCTGAGCGTGTAAAAAAAGGTCTGACAGTCAATTCTCCTGACAGAAAGCCCCCTGTAATGTGCAATAAAAGCTAGATTTACATAAGAAATTAAATGTATTTGAAGAGTAAAAGATGAACATAAACATCATCTGAAGTCAGACTGTCACTCACCTTGGTCCTGGATGAGAGCTGCACAGCCTGACTTACACAAAGTTTCCACTGAAAAACACAGAATGTAGATCCAGATTTGGACCTGGTCTGTCAGCCAACACTAACATAAGATCCCATCATGTGGACAGAGAGGCCCGTGAGAGGCTGTGGGTCACTCGGCGTCCGTGACAGAGGAGCTGATGCTGCTGCTGGACTGTCGGGGAAGCAGCAGACCTCCAATATGATCCCCTCCCTGTCATCCTTCAGAGGAGGAGGCTCAGCCAGAAACGCTCCAGACTCGTGTTGAGGAAGGAGGGGTTTCCCGTTCCTGAGAGATGAGTGGAACTCACGCACGCACCACTGACATCTGACTCCGAAATAAAAGCCCCGAAACGCAAACACTATAGAGCCCTTACTTTTATAGAAATCACTGGAGTTTATTCTGCCTCCGTGCAGATTTGAGCCGCACTGCTGACCAGAGGGAGGTGATCTCTCCTCTGCTGGCCACGAACAGTGAGGTCTGTTCACTGTTGAGCCAGGAGGGTGGAACAGGAAATACCTGCCACGGGTACAGGGCCCCGGCGCTTCGGGGACTCGTGGATTAATTGAGCTCTTTGTATTTTAATCTCAGCGTTGAGGGAGCGGAAAAAAGCGCCAACAGAGTGTGTTAAGTAAACAGTGGAGCGGCACGCAGCGCAGATGGGCAGGTGTTGTCGTCCTCCTGTTATGTTGTTTCATACTGCCCTCTTAGCAAGGTCTCTCTACCTGGTTAAATAAAGGAAATGCAAGTATAATATACAATGCAGTCTTATCGATTAATCCAATGGTTCTCAACCTTTTTCACTCATTACAAATAAACTATGTCCAGTTGTGGCACATGGCTCAGGTGTGTGTGAGTTGTCTGCAGTTCCACCAAAGAGACATTCCACCTCTAAACATTTCCCCATAGTTTCATTTAAAGAATTGTTTGAGGTTCAAACAGTGAATGCAGGAATCACTGAAGTTAAAATCCAGACCTTTTAAAACCGTTGCAACATATTTTAAGATTGCAACACTGCAAGTTGTAACTGGTTATCAAAACATTTCTATTTGGCCAAAGAAATACAACGAAAAACTGTACTTAAAGTAACAAAAGCAAAGTACTCATTTGACAGAAATAAGGGCCCTGTGACTGATATATTATATAGTACCTCAACAGGTTCCAACACAAATCTGTTTTCATTGTATTGGGACTTCTCTTGAATCTTTTGATGTTTTTGTGAAATATTGGAACATTTAACATCTTTGGGATTTGAGCATCATCAAGCATTTGAGCAGATTAGAGGTGAAATGTCTGTTTGTTGGAACCGAAAACAGCAGACATCTTAAATGTGTAACAAAGGATCCTCAACTAAACACAGCTTTTTTTTTTTTAAAAGGGGCCAGAAGCCAAAAAGTTGAATCTTTAACAATATGTTGTTTTATAACCTTGTGTAAAATCTTAATCTGTAAAATAGCTAGTAACTAAAGCTTTCAGATAAATAGTAACAGTAAAAAAGTACAATATTTCCCTCTGAAATGTAGTGGAGTAGAAGTATAAGGTAAACTACAAATGCTCAAGTAAAGTACCTCAGAACTGCACTTATGTGAAGTACTTTAGTAAAGGACCTTTACTTTTGAGGTTTTAAGTACATTTTGCTAATAATACTTTCAGTTGTATGGAGTTTTTGTTTTTAACATTGTTGTACTGGTACTTTTACTTAAGTAAAGGATGCGAGTACTTCTTTGACCACAGGTGGAGTCTGTGACACTAAATCAGGCCGCGTTATGAATTGTAAAAGAATTGTTTATGCGGTTGAGCCTCTGTAAAGTGCTATTCTGAGCGTAGTGAGTGTTGATGTGGCACTCGGCCGTGTTTTTAGCAGAGCAGTAGGCAGTCATTATGTGGGCTGCTGTCATTCAGACGCTCTCAAGGTTGGTTTTAAAGCAGCAAAATATGTCGCTAGAAACACACCGAGGCCACAGCCAAAACAATGATTCAACCACCAAGGGACATTCCTGTGTGCATATTGCGCTCAATTTAATGTGTGTTCCACTCAGTTTAAATGACATGGCTGGTGAACGCACTCCCGTCCATATACAGCGGAGGGTTTATCTGCCTCCGCCTGTGTTATGTCAGGCCTGTCCTCTTCCTGACACTGTGTAGGAATAACACGCACCATTGCAAATTCCTCAAATTCCCAACCGTGTTTGTGTATCGGGAGAACACCGGGACAGCGGCTTCCAAGCGAAACACTCTCTTCCTTTCACCCGCTCTGCTGCTTCCCATTGGCTGAACGCAGTCCCGTCCTGACCGGCTGGATGTCACAGCACCAATGACGGGAGGAGAGCGCGACAGCTCACTGGTGCATGCAGGGAAGATGTTTGCGAGGTGGAAGCTGTGGAGACACGGATGCTTGTTTTTCCCTCCACCAGACTTGCACTGATCATGACTAATGTTTTCCTGCACACGGGCAGTTATTAACTTTGGGCTGGATTCACAGACAAGACAGATGCTCTTTGTGGTGCATGACAGGATTTAGTTGAGAGCAAATAACTAAAATAGCATTCTTTGGCCACGCCCGTTAATTGTAATATGTTGCATTTCATTTAAATAAAGTGGTTAGGTGCAGGAACAGAGATGTTTCTGGGTTAATCATAAAGTTTTATTCATAATTCTTGTATGCGCTCAAAAAAATTGCTGCGACTTGAAATCAATTGACGGTCAGTTTGTATAAATTGCAAACCTCAAACCTGATTGTCAAAACACAACGGCACAGTGTTCAACTCATTAACCAGTCCGGTGGCTCCGCACAACTGCCCGACTGATAAATGTGCCAATATCAGCATATTGCAGATATAATGGTATCGTTGCATGTTGGCCGATAAGCAACAAGACATAGAAAAGGGTATCGTATGTTTGAGGTCATTTAGAAACTATTACTGTTTGTCCATCAGAGAGAACTGACAAGATCATCTTTCAACTGTAAAACGTCCCTCTCAGTACATTCCATTTGACGCAGTATTACTTCACAACAAGAAAACTATTTTGTGAGCCCTCAAGTTGCAAACTGCTCGCCTAGTGTGATTTTTGGACCCGTCTTAGCCTTGCACAAGCAATACCCAACTGAGTTTTGTACCTTCCTACGAAAAAGAAAACGCGCTATTTTGTGTTCTTGGCGTACTCTTTCCTGCCTCCTCCGTGACGGGCAAAGTTGCGGACGCGGTGGATCTTGGCCAGCTGGCTCTGCATCGTCTTCATTATGTCCACGTGGTCTGGGATGTGAACATAGCGGACGTTCCTGCCGGTGATAAACAAGTCCTGCAGCTGGGTGAGCTGACCCCGTCTGTCCCGGTACAACACGTCCTCCAGACGTATGTTCATGAAGGCGTCCACGTTGAGCACGCGGCCTCGCGCAGTGCTCTCGTTCTTCAGGTCCACCGTGGTCACCTCTCCCTGCAGGCCCTGCAGCAGGACCACCATGCTGTTCTCTGCAATCGTGCGCTCCCGGATGGAGTTGGTGACTTCAGTTGGCCCCGGGCCCAACGGAGGGGATTCAGATCCCTGTGAATCCATGGACTCTGATGAAAAGGATCTCCAGAGGTCAGGGATAGCTGCAGACAGGCAGAAGATTAGCCAATACCGTACAGTTCGTTAGCAAAACTAAATGATTTATTGTGCGATATGTTTTATTGATGTTTGTCTATAGCATTATATCCTTCGATGTGTAATGATATCGTGAGCTGAGCCTCATTACGATGCTGTAGCAAAAACCAAGTGCTGTGGACCATCAATGTAAAACTGAAGTGAATAGAAACCAAAAACTGGGATAATGTGAAAACTTAGCATCAGAACAACTTGTATTTACTGCTGACCTTTCGCTGACTGCGGGCCCAACATTAATTCAGCTGTCAAATTAGCCAAAGAATTAACCTCTAAAAAAACAAACAACTACAACATGTTCACCGCAAACGACCAGTTTTATTATGGGACGAAGTTGAATTAGCAAGCGCATCTGTTAGCTTTAGCAGCGAGAGGGCCTGTTTTATACGGTTACGCTTAAATGTTGTGTGTGACATTTACCTGCATTAGATAAACTCTTATTTCACTGCGAAGACTCCCCGCAAAAAACCTTTACAGGCGGCAAGTTACACCGTTTAAAGCCTTGGACATGTTGTGTTTCCAGCAAGAAGTCCGAACAAGGAAGCGCACTGTGATGACGTTTCACTCTGCGTAGCAGATTTACTTGGCTTCAGCGCCAACAGCGAACGAGAGCTCCCCCTGCAGGCTGCTTTAGAAAACAAACTAGTGTACAGCATAAATACGCTGCCTGGCCAAGAAATAAGTCACCCACTAATATTTGGTTGGCGTTCGCTGTGGCGTTGATTCGATAAGCTTCTGCCATGTCACAACATTTATTTCTGTCCAGAGTTGCATCAATTTTTCACCAGGATCTTGTGTTGATGATGGGAGAGTCGGACCACTGCGCAAAGTCTTCTCCAGCACATCCCAAAGGTTCTCAATGGGGTTAAAGGTCTGGACTCCGTGGAGGCCAACCCATGTGTGAAAGTTATGTCTCATGCTGCCTGAACCACTCTTTCACAGTTTGAGCCCAATGAATCCTGGCGTTGTCATCATTGGAATATGCCCCGTGCCATCAGGGAAGACAAAATCCATTGATGGAATAACCTGGTCATTCAGTATATTCAGGTAGTCAGATGACTTCATTCTTTGGACACATAACGTCGCTGAACCGAGACCCGACCAACTGCAGCAACCCCAGATCACAGCACTGCCCCCACAGGCTTGTGCAGTAGGACACTAGGCATGATGGCTGCATCACTTCATCTCTGGAACAGGGTCAATCTGGACTCTCCTTCCAGTTTTTAATAATGCTTTGGACAGTTCTTAACCCAATTTTAGCAGTTTCAGCAATCTCCTTAGAAGTTTTGTTTGCTTGATGCCAATAATTTGACCCTTCTGAAACTGAGTAACATCTTTTCCACCACCACAGGACGTGTCTTTCGACATGGTTGTTTAAGAAATGAGAAGCTTGTCACTGCGTCAGTTAGGGTTAAATAACTTGTTGCCAGCTGAAACATAATCACCCATGGAGTAATTAGCCAATGGGACGCTCTTACCTAATTGCTTAGTTAAATCCAGGTGGTGACTTTTTTGGCTGGGCAGTGTATTGGCAGCATTAAAAGTATGCTGAATTAGCTGTTAGAGGTTCTTGTTTGTAATGCACCCATTAAATTAAAGATAACTATCACTGGATGAGTTTGATACTGAAGAAAACCTAAAAATGTGACCTTTCTTAGGCAGGTTCTGGAGTTATACTGTAAGAAGCTCCTTTTCTTCAGTGATTTTACAAGTGGATTTATGGGTGTTTATTTGCGACCGATATAATTAGGAACGATATACTCAGATAGTGTAAATCACACTCAATCTATAAATATGTGTAACATGTCTGTGTGTTCAGATATAGTTGAGTTATGACTCTGAGGAAGAAATAGGTATTTTGATGCAAAACAGCGGCAATGATGCAAAGGGTTTTACCATCGTGGAGGTATAAATATTTTTATGTTTACAATATAAAAATTCTTACACATATTTTAGCATGTAACAAGCGGTAAATTAATATATTAATGCCTAATATTTTTTTATTATTTTATGATATAGTTTGCCCAGGCGAATTTATATATGCAAGTTGTATTGTAGGTTACTTGCTATATCTGTTGCAATAAAGTGTACCGAAAAAAAATGAAACCACGTGTAGACAGAATAATGCCTGATACACTTTAACTACAGTCATTTTTTAAACATGATTTCACTGATTACATGTTGCTGTTGTTTTTCTCAGAAACAGTGAAAGCCTGAACGTGAAGGAAGTGTGATTATAGCATTTTCTTCTTCACGGAAATGTCTGTTGGTTCAGAAGAAAATTCTACATTTTTTTATTTGCTGACTCTATCAACACTCACGAGTACTACCTGGAACTGGTGGAACTGGTTAATTTGAAGAAATGACAAAGTACAATGAAAACATCAAAAGCGTCTCAATCGCTCCGCATGACCCAAAATGCAATTCCCGATAAATACCACACCAACAAAAACGTGCTTTTCTCAAAAACAGTACAGGTTCATTTACATTCATTTACAGGTTGTTTTTAGTGCAGAGATGTCAGCCCAGTCCTCAGCATCCAATGGAGGTGACAAAAAAACAAACAACAAAGCTAATCTTTGACGAGCTGACAGGAAGGTTTTCGCCTGTCTGCAGCCACCTGTTAACACCTCCTCAGTGCACACAGCTTGTCTCTGCAAATAATTAGTTATCATACTCAAGATCTGCATCTCAGGAACACAGAAGCCAATTGGAAACTATTTCTGTCAAGATTTAGCGCACACACACACACACACACACACACAAACACACAGGCTTGACGTAGATCAGCCTGTTTGTTACTGAGACCGTTCTCTCCAAAGGGGTAGAAATCTCCTGTAATTAGCCTGCCTCTCATGTGTTTCCGAATGCTCTAATTTGCGTCAGCCCATTTATCACAATCACAGGGACCCTATCGGCTTTCATTGTCCCCTGTGCACACTCATATCCTCAGATGAATGCCTCTTGAAAGGGCACTCAAAACACTCATTCGTGTAATATACACCATGCCCAGCTGGAGCCCATTCTCTGGGCCACAAGTGGGTACGGGGGGCTATTCTTTTCTGTGTATGGCATGTGATTATTTGCGTGTGAGCACCTGTTTCCTACGACAAACACAACTCATTTTCACATCTGTTCATATCAGCGCTTTGGAAGAAAACAGCCTGAAATAAGCCAGAAAAGGTTGCTTATCCCCTCCATGCAACATTTGGCCAAATTGAAGGAGTCCATTAGTCTTCAATCTCTAGCGGCGTGTCATTTAGGCTGGTTTTTAGCTCAAGCCTGACACCCATTATCAGCTCGCTTGGTAGAAATTAAAGATTTAGAGAGTTCCTCTTGCAAGCTTGAGCAACAGTCCCCCAAAATCCTCCTTTTGACTCTCAGCAGAGAAGTCAAACAATCACTGGCCGGGGGAAGATTTGTATCGGCATGTGGGCTTGGGAGGCGAGCCCCGGTCGTCATGACAACTGCCACCATGGCCGCAGTATTTGTGGTCTCACACCTACTGTATTACACGAGCAGAAAGGCCCTCCAGTCTTTAAAGATGCAGAGGTCTTGCAGTGTCATTATGGCACATTTCAGCGCGGAAATAGTGAAAAATGAGCCGCCCGCCTTTCATCTCCGCGAGGTGTCTGTGATGTTTTGGGTTACAGAAGCGCCCCTGCAGATCTGACCCCAGGTTTAACAGAGGGCAGCGCAGCCATACATCTTTCATAAGTGGAGATCACAGGGCTCTTTTGCCTGAAGCAGGGAGCCTCGCTGCTGTTTCGGTGGATGGACAGCAGCAGGAGGCGTTGGTTGGTGGTTGGTGGTTGGTGGAGCAGCCTGACAACAGCTCCTCTGTGCAGGCCGGGCGTAGGTGGCCCTTCACTGCTGCCTGTGAAACGCTGTCCCTCAAACCCCCACACACCACCCTTTTTGCTGGCTAACTCCACAGCCTGAGCTCAGACAAGCGAGGCCCCCCACTCGTCCTCAGTGTCTCCTTCTTTGTGCCCTGTGACCTCGTGCAGCCTTGTGGCCGGGAAGCAGCAGGGAGGAATGTCCAAAACACACAAGACAGAAGAGAGGGAAAATATGAGTTCGACACACACAGTTGGGGTGATGGGGTTTCTCTGCCATCTGTACCATAAACTTTAAGAAGTTGTGATTTAAAGTCTCATCCCTCCCTCCAATACTATAAAATCTTTTTCACACTTGTTTCCCAAACTATAGAGCCATGCAGCTGGTTTTGGTTTTATTGCATTCAGATATCCGCCTCTCAGATTTCACCACCCCAATACAAGGAAACATTACATTTAGCAATTTGTCTAGTCACTACTTTAATCCAAAGACATGTTTTAATTTTTACTGAAGAAAGCTGTTGACAGCTTGTTCTGTAAATTATCCAGAGTATCAGGAACACTTATTTTGGAAACAAATTTTTACCAACGATATTTCTTTTCCAGCCCTAATGCCAAGGGTTTTTGTTGTTGTTTTTTGCTTTCCACCTTATCTGCGTGTAGTCAAGTTAGCTATGGCTGGGGGTATGGTTCATGTTAGGCAGAACAAAACATTTGGTTATGGTTAGGAAAATATTGTGGTTATGGTAAATAAGACGACAGTACATGAACTCTGATTTCCTGCATAAAAGTCAGGCATGCCACTACCCCGACCTCCACACCTTAAAGACACACTACTTCCTGCATTTGCACTGCACTGGACATAACCGCAAACCAAATCTCGTTCACCTTTTGTTTATTTGAGTGGAGGCAGAAATCTCAAAACCACATCACTCAAAAACTTGGGCACATGTAACCAAAGCTATCTGCATTGAGTGAGAGATTCCACTAAAGGTAACTGTTTTTTTTTTTTAAATTGTGGGTGAACTAATACTTTAATTGAACAAGAAGATTTCTGAAAACCTGGACACATGAAACCTAAACTATCTGCATGGCTAGATTTCACGCTAAGTGACATAATATGCTGCCTTTTTAGGGATTTATGGCAACATTTAGAGTGGACACATTCTCATTTATGTACATGAGGCTGAAAAGATGGTTTTTAGTTACGCAACTGGGATCCTCCCTCTCTGTACTTTTCCTCCTCTCGTAAAGTCTTAGTATTTCTGACAAAACACTGCTTTGAAACTGCAGACTTACCTCAGGCATTTATTTTTCTTGTTCTTTGGAAGACGAGGTAATCTAGAGGTGCGGCCATGGATGGCATGAAAAGATTAATTTCCAACACAATATCCTCAGACTGAATTTAGATACACTGGCAGTATGTTACTTCCTGGTTAGGTTCAATGAAAGGTCACGAAATCCACAGAAACAATCATAATTTGATAACTCTGATGCAGATAGGTGGTTGCGGAACTGTTAACCTCATACACAGTTTAAACCAGCAACAGACTGAAGTGAAGACAGTCAGAAAAAGAGGGTTTTCTGGGGCATTAGTCCACTTGGTATCTGGAACCAAGGCCCTGTCCACATTACAGGTATATTCAATGTAATTGAACCCAGGTAGGATTGTGGAGATCTCTGCCAATTTCACCCAAGTAGGAGAGATCGCTTAGCTTATTTGTGAAAATATGCCAATGCGCTTTTTTCAAAGTTAGATGAGAAGGATCTGGAGCCGGAAGATGATTAGCTTAGCATGAAGACTATGAGCGAGTGGAAACAGGTAGTCTGGCTCTCTCATAATGCCTACCGACACCTTACTGAACTGATATACATTTGATCCTTTTTGTTGAATCCACACACAAACAAAAATGTGAAAAACATTTATTATTTTTTTATTTATTTATAGAAGTTATCTAGCTGGCTGTTTCCAGTCTTTATGCCAAGTTAGGCTAATCGTTTCCTGGCTCCAGCTCCGTACTTAATGCACAGACATGAGATTGATATCATTCTTCGCATCTACCTTTCAGAACGAAAGAGAATAAGTGTATTTCCAAAAATGTGTTCCTTTAAAAACAAACTATTGTGCATACTCAGTGACTACAGATCTTTGCATTGAACTGGATTAAATGATTAAATGACCTGTTGTTTCCACCTCGTAGAGTGAACTTTAGCTGAACCGACACCATGATCCCAAACTCACATCAGCCTTTCCCAGCCATCACATTTCCATGTCTAAAATCTGCTCTCGCAAACGTTATGTGCTGTGCTTAATGTTCTCAGTCACACCGCTCAAACATTACAGTAGATTGATTCCCTTCTGCATCATTAGCTGAATCAGCCACAGATCAGAGGAAACAGTCACAGAACTATTACTCTGTAGCCTTTAGCAACTGCTCCAAGGCTCCAGTTTGACCAACCTCACTAACATGAAGGGTTCCATTTACGTCTGATTGTCACAGTTGTATTTCAATGACCTGAATAGCTCCTTGTACGCGGCTAAAGGCTTTGCTTTATTTGGCCTTCAACTTGGCAGTGATATAAGTGACCCACGGTCTCTGAAAAACAAGGCCATAAAAGTCAGTATTAGACTTAGATTGTGCTGCACATGTAAACGCTCACTGTGAACATGAATTACTCGCAACTGGACGCCAAGGCCATGTTTTAAAATCCAGCGTTCAATGTTCACTCTGTTTGTTATCCCTCTCACTTGTTCATTCATTGTACATTTCCCGGGCACACCTTCCCCTGTGAGTAATTTGCCTCTGGATTGGACTTGTATTCTGCCGCAGAGCCAACTGTTCATCATCCTGTCACCAGTTACTGCAGGATAATGCTTCAGTGTCAAGAGCAGTTTTAAAATTCAGACAACATACAGATCCCTGCATACAGCAGAGCTTCATCAGTGGAAACAAGAGAGGTGAAAAACACTGATTTTGCACTTTAAATGTGAGCACACCAAGGTCACACATATGATATTGACACAGTATAGAATCAGGTCTTGCTCCCAATCATCCACTCCACTGAGCAGTAAGCCTGTATATATGTCACTCAATCCACAGCACACACCTGGCACACAGTCTGTATATTAACACATTTGAAGTTTTTCCCTGTGTTTTCATTATCAACACTAACATGCGCCACATACAATATATACAAAGCAAATTAATAAACACTTCACACACGGTTGAAATAACTCAATTAAACAAGCAATTGAAATATTCTGCTAAAAGTAATAGATAAACAGTTAAACTGTTAGCTAAAACCAATGGCGAAATGACAAATACAGTATAGTTAGCGAAAGCAGACTACTGCGTTGAAATACTTAAAGTATCTTAAAGTAAAGGATAAAAGATTTACATAGTTATCTAATGTAATCGATAAAATGTGAAATAGATAGCTAAAAGTAATAAACAGTTGAAATTGTTAGCTAAATGCAATGGCTAAATGAAATGGCTAAAGGTAGCTAAAGTACTGGATAGATTGTTGAAATAATTAGCTGAAAGTAATAGGCTAATGGATAAAAATTAGAGGCTGAAATACTATGAATGGTGAAGTACAGTTTAAAAAGTTATCTATAATGAATAAATGGTTAAAAACATCAAAACCAAGCTAAACACTGACAGTTCGAGTGTATGAAAATAATCTTGCAGCAGTACAAGTTTAACTGTGTTAAATAACATCCAGTTAAAAATCAATTGGACACACTTTGAACATGATGGCTGGTGTGGAAGAAGCTACTTGAGCTCATCTGTGGGGGTTCGTCAGATCGGGAACCGCAGGTCCAGGGTTTAGAGTCCGGGCTGTGATTTGAGGGAAATGATGCCTGATAATGTGTCGACATGTCTGCTGCGAGATGCTTCTCCGCCTGGCTGGGAGCATGATAAGACTGGCAAGGTGACAGACTGAGCGTATTGACTCCCTCTGCTCCCTGTCTGATTGGAGAGTGTGATGGTTGTGTGTGTGTTTACTGTATGTGGTGTATGTGTGTGTGTTGCAGGGATGTGTGAGCACACGCAGCTTTAATCAGGCCACTAATCCCAAGGCGCTTTAAAGCTGCAGCATCGTGGGAGTGAAATGAGACACTTAATGCCGAGCTTGCGATGATGAGGTTGATGTGTGTGTGTGTGTGTGTGTGTGTGCGAGTCTCTGGGAAGGGCTGCATCTAACCAATATTTACATCATCAGTTTAGCATTGTTTGTGTGATTAAATCAAGCTGCAAATCATCCAATTTGAGTTTCTGACATTTTGCTTTAAATAATCTGAAACAATTAATCAATTGTCCAAATTAATTGTGTGGTGGTGGACAAGTTGACTTAACATTTAATTGCTAAGCTAAAGTGACGTTTCAGATTATTAATTCTTTCCATAAAAGGACTAACCCTCCATGACACATTATATCAACACCTCTGACATTATTCTGTGTTTATAATCTCATGTGCAGACAAGTCAGTCTAATCTGATCATCTTCAATTTCAGCTCACGGTTTTCTTCCCTTCCGTCTACAAAATTCTGTGCTTTTATTTTTCCCTTACTCAAAATGTGTGCCAGAGATGTATCTGCCCGTGTGATGGATCCAGCACATTTGGACGGCTACTTTCTGGAGTGAGTCGTCCGGGGCTTTGAAACAAAGCATGGAGAGAAAAACATAGTGGTTTTGGCTTTGCTCTGCTGGTTATTTATGGAGAGGATCCATCCATCCTTTTGTGCTCTGCGGGCAGGGGCGATGCGGGTGGGAATTCTGGGAAGTGAAGGATCTAAACGAGGCAATAACTCCCCCAACATGTTGGTGGATGGTGAGGATCGCCGGTGCCTCCGGCTTTCAAAATACGACGCTCCAGAGTGCACTAAAGTACACACACAGGCACACAACATTTTTTAAAGTGGATTCCTGACCTTTGCCTCCACCTCCGGTTCTGTTACTCACCTTTTTGGTGAAAGACAAACGGCTCTCTGCCAAGTGACCTACTTTAAGCTTCTTCTGGCTGCACTGTACACATTAACCTTTTCTCCCTTCTGCTTTATTTAGCCTGCACTTCTCATGTTCACTATGGTTTTGCTCCCGGGTTTTCTTAACTTAATCCTACCAAAACACAATCGGGACAAAGCACAATCATACCAGTCAGTGATACAATGCAAGCCATCCGTGCTGAGGTCTTTGTGTGAGTGTGTGCCTTTGGTATGGCTGGCGGTGTATTGGAAATGGGGTTCTGGTTTCCCGCATACCGTGCTGACTGAGATGAATGGGTGCAGTGTGGGTAGTTTCTTAATGAACTCATAGCAGGGTGTAGTCTATCCTGGCAGATTGCTCAACACCAAGTCTGGAGCAAAAACTCTGCAGATCTAATTGTGGCTCCTGAAAACAGGGTCTGAACTGCTCCGATTCTTTCTGGTTGATGTTGTCAGGACACGGAGCTGTGCCCGGGATCTGCGGCTGAAAAGTAAAGCGAGCATTTTGGCTTACATCTGGATTTGGTGTGGCCGCGTGGCTGAGGAGACATGACGAGACACGGTGAAATGAGGGACATCTCTGGTATTAATGATGTTTGTTCAATGTGAAATGGAAACAAAACAGATTACATCAACAAGCCATAGGAGTAGAGGCCTTGAAAGCATGTCTGGCGCCACCCTGGAGGTCACACGAACGGCTATGTGTTGACAAAAATGGAAAAAAGTGAAGTTGCCTGAAAGAAAGATTAAGGGTCTACAGCCATGCTAGCATCTCTGATGCTGAGGTACTAAATGCTACATGAGCTCAATGCTTTAGCCAGAACACTAATGCCAGTATAATGTTTCCAATGTTTACCATCTTAGTTTAGTGTTTCAGCATGCTAAAATGTGCTAATTATCATAAACCAATAGTTTCAGTTTCACTACAAACCACCTCATGGTTGTGCTAGTGGAAAAGTCAGTGTGATTTAGATTAATTATCTGAAGACAATGAATGCCATTTGAAATTATTTCAGGCAAATTCATCCAGTAGTTGCTATTTCAGTCTGGACCAAAATGGCGTGCTGACCGTCCAGACCGACATTAGCATTCCCAAAACCACTAAAAATGGGAAAAGGGTTAGCTACCTGAAGTGTTTTTTGAGTTAATTGTAGCCTTAGCATAATCCAAAAGCACTGGAATTTAGCTAACTCGGGTCGTCCTGGAGTTAAGCTGTTTTGTTTTAACCAATCAGTAGCGAGAGGCGTAGCCCTCCTGCCGGTGTCATTTTCAACTGAAACGGAGGCGACGTTAGCACTTGCTACCATACGCGCAGCTAACCTCATGTGTTTCACGAGAATGAAATACACAACACAGGACCTACTTGTATCTTTGTCGAAGCCAACAAGCCAACTGACGTGTTGTTGTTGTGACTACAAGGGAATGGATAGTCACCAGCTGAGTTTTACTGAAGGAAGATATTTCGTGTATGTTCCCTCTCTGACCCCTTTCTGTTGACTGCCATGAATACATGAATCTACAAGCCACTAGCACATCAGCTAGCACACAAAACAGATGTTTACAACAAGGCAGTGATTGTTAGCACACAATAATCCATGTGATGTTCCAGTGAGGAAACCTCAACTGCACAAATACAAAACATGTCAAGTCCTTTAAAGACAAATGAGTTTTATATTTAGAAAGTCAATCAACTGAGGGGCCTCCAATATGTCTACCAACACCTGAAAGTCCTCTGCTTTCTGTTTCTCTCTCTTCTGACACACACATGCACAAACACAGCCAAACTTGTGGTCAGCAGTTTGATGCTGTTTCTGCTCCCGGCCATCCGGAGTGGTTTCGTCTCAATGCCATGTTCCCCCATGCAGTCAGAGTCAATCTGAATAAAAACAGCCACACATACAGTAGTTGTGCACGGGCCTTCACATTGAATATATTTAGTTTTTGCAGAGTTGGGCAATGTTGCTGCTCCGCAAAATACTTTTGACCTGAATGTAGCTGCTTTTTACTTTTTCCATACGGGTCATTTGGCTGAAACAAAACCAACAAAGTGAAACGGTTTGCGCGTTAAGCAAAAGGTGAGCATCACCG
Organism: Gadopsis marmoratus; assembly: GCA_036023855.1. Taxonomy (NCBI): domain Eukaryota; kingdom Metazoa; phylum Chordata; class Actinopteri; order Centrarchiformes; family Percichthyidae; genus Gadopsis; species Gadopsis marmoratus. Next base: position 42,890 of record JAVQJF010111854.1, read on the forward strand.
TAAAATATCTAACAGAGCCTTTCTCATTTAATCCTTCAGTTTATGTGAACAATTCAAAATCACCAAATTTGAAGAAACATTTTCTTTGTACGGTGATGAAAGAAAAAGAACAAGTTTCGTCATAAAGGGTTAAATAGACAATCAGGCAGTCAGCTTGTGCCAATCAGAAGGAGCAGAATCAGCAAAAGGTGTCTTCCATCAGCTCATCAACTAGCTAGAAGTGGTTAAAGGCCTATGAGGGTGTCTGAAAAGATATGCACCCATAATTGAGCCGAGATGTTTAAAATTGTGAGTTCAAACAGAAATGTTGCTTTTCTAAAATAAATGTTTCCAAAATGGTTCACAGTAGCATGTTTTTAAATATTCATTGCACAAGTGGATTTTTAATCATCATTAAAATCAAATCAAATCAAATGTTTCTTACTACTTTCCATTTTTACATTCCAAACTCTCTATTTAAAGAACAAATGCCCGTCAGCTTTCTGCACTCTCACATGACAGGAACATTTCCAGAAACTTTTACCACCTCAGACTGATGCTGTATTCAGATTTCCAAGCAGCAGATGCTGAAGAAGAGACACAAACCTTCGCAGCAGATGCAAAATCCATTTGGTGAAAGAATGTGCACAGGGCTCGGTGCCTGACTTAACCAGCCATTTGTTTTTGCTATTGAGTTCATCTGGGCGCAGGAACTTTAACTGATGTTTATATTTGTACTCCTCTGGCTCAGGGGAGCAGCTCTAAGTTATAATGTGGGTGAAAACTGTGCCTCACCGTAAATCACTTCATATTTCAAGTCACGGACGAAACAACTGGGGCTCGAGTCAGACATGTGATGTGTTGTGATCCTGGGAAATGGTGTATTTGTTGTGTTATTCTTGCATGAAATACAGTGTTTGGAAATTTAAATCATGTGCCATTTGGTGTGCATTTTTATCCAAAGCTCATTTCAGCTCAACGACTGTGAAATATACAATTTTTTTTGTGATGGAAAGCAAAATGAACATTGCAAACAGCCAACTTTTTGTCTCTGAGCCATACATGTCTGTTTTTTTACCACTGATGGTGAGGTTATTGCTCTGAACAGTAGTGCAGATTTCCCTACCTAATTCCCTACTCAAAATATGGATTCCTCATCCACCGCTACCTGGGGCTAAACCAATTCCACCAGACCCTGAGCAGACGGCTGGAATGAAAACAGGGCAGGATACCAGCTTCAATGGCCGCTGCAGGGTATCCAGCTCCAATCCCGACCTGATATAACCTGCATGCATGAAGCTCCCCTGAGGCTTTAATGCTGCTCCTGCACGGCTGCTGAACCGAGCCCGCATCCCGGCATCACCCACTTACCAAGACCACATTTCATCTCATTATGCGCACGAACTGTGAGGAGGTCAACGTTACACTTCAGGCATTGGGCAGTGTGGTTGTTTGTGAGCGAGAAGAGCCCTGAGGGCACCTTAACGAAATCTCTAGAGGACCGTTAGATGTTTAGATTTAAAAGACCACAATCTATATTTACTGTGTGTTTTTTATTTGATTCTACTGCTGTGTGATTGTCTCTGTAAAGAGAAAATCTTTTTAATCTGTCAAGACAGAACTTCTGCACAGTCAAACACACAAACTGTCTTCAGTTTTGAAGTAATTCAATCGAGGAAAAGTCAGGCGATGTTTTTCTTATTGTTACCAAATCTCATGAAAAGACCAAAACAATTAATTGATTGCCTGATTGATTAAAGTATTGCCTGTCTATCCAAATGTTGTTATATCTTACTCCTCTGTTGTCCAAAAACTATTAAATGTTCCTTCATTACAATGAACTAATTGACTGTAGTTTATTTTGAGTTAATCCTATACACACTGCTGCTGTAAAAGCTCAATAGATCACCAAATGTGTATCAATCCGCAGCTGGAAATAGTCCCCGCCTTATACACTATTTGAAATCTACAGTGCCCAGCTGTTTAAGTAAATTACTTTGCTTTTTTTTTTTTAAAGGAAACTCATAACCTGATGATTTCTGTCTTCAGTAGGAACCAATGGGCTGTGACAGACAGATGGTGTTTTTATGGGGTTTGTTGACAATAAGTAAAATAAGACTTTATCCTGCATTATTTATTTAATATTTTATGCTATGTACTTTTTTTTTAACTTAACATTGTCATTGTTTGCCTCTGTTTTGTAATTCTGTGGCTCCCTCTGCAAACTACAACACTTACTGAATGTTAATTCCATCATTTCTTTTAACCTTTTTCCACAGTTTAAAAGGTTTATTTTTGTTTGTGTGTTTAGTTTTTCTTAAAGCAAATGTGATATGTTGTACTGATTGTAAAAACCCTCAAAACTATTTGAATTTTTAGGCTGCGTAAATAAAATTACGTGACTTGACTTGAATAATTACACACACTGCTACAAAGGTGGGTCCAATTGGTTTGCATGGCAGATGGCAACAGTGATCAGCTGATTAATTTCTTTTTACGTTTATCTCGTCTGCTTCATTTTTTTATTTTATTTTACGTGATTGTATTTGCAATTGTTCTTGTCTTCGGGAGACCTGCCCCTCCACAAACGGAGTGCGCTGTTAGTCGAGGCATTAGCTGATTGGCACCAGCTGCTTCATTCATGCTGTTTGGCGTCCAGCTGATTAGCAACGTCAATCAGATTCTTTGAAAGAGCAGAGCCTTTATTCATATAAAAATAGTCAGTTTCTTGACTGTAATCCATTTAGTTTAGTTTTTTCACCCTTCTGTTATGATGTGCAGACAAATACACAAAAACACACTTTTAATATTCTGGAATACACCTTGCTGCATCCATCTCACGAGGCCAGTGTTTATGTTTGGACGAGCCCATGTTGTGTTTATTTTCTTGGTGTGCTTGGCACATATGAACAATAGAAGGTTTATGGGCACAATTTCCTATTCTCATATTATGCAACCCTGCAGCTGGATGTTTGCCGAGCGGAGCCACAAATGGCCACGTCCTGTTATAATAACAAGCCTGGTGAGCTGTCCCCTCACTTATCACCTCCCTGCTCAACCTGTTTCCAGCCTGCAGGGGCGTTTACTGTACATCACTGTCATACTGAGGGCTGGATGTGTCTGTCATTTGGGATACAGCATTCCCATTATGATATGACCTGATTTTGTTCAGAGCTATGGATATGATTTAAGCTTGTCGACCGCATGCCCTTTTTCTTGTCTGAGCTATAATCCATGTGGTGTTTTCAGGACAAAACAACAATGCTGAAGCTTTTACTTTAGGTTTTATTTTTTCTTTACATCATGCGCCCATTTGCTCTTTCTCTTGGTTTTTGCGTGTGTGTGCTGAAGGCAGTCGTATTTCATCCTGACAGCTCTGTCGATGTATGGCACAGTAACCCCACCACGCCCTGCAGTTAGCTCAGCCCTTCACAACAAAAGACCTCCGTTTAGGGATTATACTGTACAGGATGTAATTCACGCCAACCAACAGGGTTAGCCTTTCACTCTGCTTGTTTGTTTGCCGTATTGCGTCTCCAGTGAATGAACACAAGGGCAACTTGAGATCTTTTATTATGCTGCTCCACCGCAATGGCTGAATGTTTAAGTTGAGTCTGAGGGGAAGGACATTTGCAGAGAACACAAAGAGCCGTTTGGACGTTTGCAGAAATATAATATGTAAATAAAGAACAAGTCTGCATTGCTGTGCACGTCACATAGCAGTATGACAGCTGCTGTCAAATAACAGCTTTCTGAACTTGTTAGTAATCTGGTAGAAGTTCAGGCTGATGACTCTAAACCTTTGAGTTTCTGTTGCTCTGCACTGCAGCAAGCTCATGAAATGCACGGGAAACCTTCTGCTGTAGTTATTATAGCTAGTGTCAGTTTTGTTTTTCTCACACTGGGTAATTGTCTGTGATTGGTCACATGACTGGTTGTGTTTCGTTTTTTGCACCTACTCAAGAAAGCAGGAATTTACAGGTTAACTGGATCTGTAGGAGACATTTTTTTATTGCAGTTGCAAGTACTGTTGTTAAATTATGTAATCAGACCGAACCGGGAGCTTAAAAGCAGGAGTGTGTGTGTGAATTAACGTTATTGAAAGGAAGTATATGATAGCATAAAATGAAAATACTCAAAAGTAAATCAAAATTGTAACTAAACAAATGTATTTAGTTACTTTATATCACTGGTTACCGTATATCGATTAGATTGTGTACAGCCACTTTTAGCTGAGGTCCACACTTTAAGAGATTATAAAGATAAAACCAGCTTTTGTTCCCTGTCTGCTCACCCCGTTTCACCACATCTAGTCCAGAGACAAGCTTCACAGGGAGCAGAGAAGTGGGTCATGGCGGCTGTTTCCCAACCAGGCGAGCCCCTCTCGGCAAAGCCCAGCCAGACTGCAGTCCCACCGGCACGACAAGCTCAAGCCTTTTCTCACTGCTGCTGCGATTTGGGTTAGAGCTCTGAGGATGTGCTGTCTTTGAAACCTATTCTCTACCTTGTCACAGAAACGGAGAGGGGATCAATGATATATTGGTCCGAGCTTTAACAGGAGAGAGCAGACTGAGTGCGTGGAGGCCTACAGGGATTCATACCTGCTCCCCTGCTGTTTTCACATCCGTCTCTGCACAACACAAGAACAGATGCAGCTTTGTTTTACTGAGCTGTCAGGACATTTCAGCATCGCTCACAAAATATTGTTTGTTCTTCACTCATCGACTATTATCTTTTAGTTTACTGTTCTCCCAATCTGTTGGCATTGCATGTAATTAGCAGATTTTTCTTATCATTTTTTGCCTCAAACCAAGCTTGAAATTAACTTTGGTTTCAGCAAACAAAGACACCCAAAATTTCACCCCATATTCTGGCAGAGTTTCTCCTTTTTTTCTTTGTGTGGGGTGCAGCTGACTGACAGCGAACAGAGTGAAACATAATGAAGTGCGCTGATACAACAATGCAACGAGATGATAAGGGAGAAACCAAATGAATGTTTATTGTGCCGAATCGACTTGGTGAATCTGGCTTTGGAAATAGTTTTTCCTATTGTGCAAAAATAACTGGTTGGCTACAATTATTATTATTATTATTATTATCAAAATCAGTTGATGTGATAATCTGATCTAGATAATATCAGAAAATAGTGACAAATGCCCATCATAAGTGCCCAGAGCCCGGGGTGATGAATCCAAATGTCTTGTTCTGTCCAAATCCTAAAGACAATCTTTATTTTTGTATCACATAAGACAAAAACAAGCAGCAAATTATTGATAGTCTACTAATCAATGGATTATTTAGTAAATATGAGTACTACCACCACTGGAAAGCATGAAGAGACTATTTGGCTGAAACCTGAAGATAAATAAACCAGAATTATTGCATAAATAGAGCTAAACTTGTTGCAATAATGACATTGGGATGGTGAAATCATCTGCTTGGACACATGGCCTGTAAACATAATATATGTGTGTGTGAACTGAAAGGGATAACACCGTTTGACTACACACTGGGAAATCCCTCCAGCCTCGGGCCGCTGGCCGGGGTCACTGGGCCCTGCTGTTCTGGTGCTCAGTCTTCATCCCTGACAACATGAAGAGCACCCAGGGGAGAACTCAGGTCAACAAACACGTTTTCACTGTCAACAAACTGGCTTCATACTGGATCTTCTTGACACAACGTACAGGTGATTTAAAGATAAAAACAGTCCCTCCAATCTGGATAAAGTGTTTCATGTTGCAACAAAGCGTCACCTCAGTGCCCTTCCTCTGGATTATAATGATAAATCCTCCTGTCCGTTATGAATTTAAGCCCCATTTCCATCTCACATGTGTACAGAAGAGTCTATGTCCCCCCCCACCCCGTGGTGCCTCAACAATCTGTGCATGTTATTTAGGAAACATCCAAAGCTTGTTTCCTTGTAAACGTGACTGTTTCCATCCAGGTTACAGTTTGATTATTCAGATCCACAGCCGACCTTGGCCTTCAGATCTGATGAATTAAAATTAAGGAATTTAAAAATAGATCTTTTGGGAAATGCTCCCTTTGGCGTTTGTGTTTGATTGACAGCAGCTGGCAGGAGAGCAAGAGACAAAATAAACAAACTTGAACTGTAGCTTGCAAGTGATGGGCAGACAGCGTGTTCGTTAGCAACTGAAGTGACAATTACAGGTGCGTTTACATGCTGTTAATGAGTTTGGTAACTAGTTAGATTATTAAATGCTCCTAGTTAGCTGGACATGCTAACATTTGCAGCTAACGTTAGGGCAGATAAACACACAGTTTAATCCATTCCTTACACTTGCGTTTTTGGTTTTTGAAAGGACCCTCCAAACTCTTTAAATTAGGCTTCATATATCTTAGCTCCAGTTAACAGTATTTTCAGATGAAATTACCAACATGAACCAAAGGCCACAGTTTAGTACTTTTTTATCCTGACTATCGTCTGAGCTTTAACATGTCTGTAGTCCTGTTCACACTGTGAGGAATGTGCTTCATTGACTGGTAGGTTTCTCCTGCCTAACAAAACCAAAGAGCAAGCAAGTTGGTTCTGTTCCCCCCCCTTTTGTCACATAAGAGAAGCCCATAGAAATCCTGCTGTAAGATGAATTAACAAGCTTGTTTCCCATGTACTCCTCTGCCCTCCCAGCAGCCCATTAGCAGGAACAAGAAGCACTTAAAGAGGGGAAACCAGGAATCCTTATGTTCCACCAGAATAAGTTCATGCTGGAAGCCAGTTTGAAACTTCTGAGGTAGCATAGTAATCCCTGGCATGGCTTTGTGCCTGGGAGTGTGTGGTATAGGAGGATGGATTCATGCTGCGCTGCCCCGCTGGGTAATTGAAGCCTCTGATTGTTTTTAATTTGTAGGTTTAAGATTTAGATAAAATGTCTGAGCTCATGTTTATGTTCAATTTATCCTCAAGATGGACTGATTGTAAAAATCAAATTCTGCTCTGGTTTATTCAATCAAAAGTCACAAAGTACAGTCTAGTGGCTCGACATTAGAATTGGGAGCCAAAATAAACTGGAAAGTGGAAAAACTTTGCAACAACTGAAGGCGAAACAATGATTAGGTACTCACAGTATGATAACCAGACAGTGGTGGAAGAAGTGTTCAGATCCTTTTGTTAAAATACCACTCAATATAAATACACGCTTTAGAGGTAGGGGAATATTGTCTCAGCCCATAAAGGAACATTTCATCCGTCTAGTTTACCAGAAAAATTCACATTCTAAATCACCAAATGTGGAGATGCATGGCTTTTACTGGACAGGGAGGGGATGAAGCCGGGCACAGAGTCAGAGTTACATGGTGTTGTTAAATATTTACACCCAAAAAGCCACTTCCTTAACACGGTCTTGTTTCTGGTCTGGCCTCTGGTGATTCAGTTGCTAACACCTGTAAATGTATGCACAAGTGCGCACACACACACACACACACACACACATACCCAGGCTGTGTGTGTGTGCGCATCGCCACTGGAAAAAAACCCATCCCCATTGTGCTGAAGCATAAGATTCCTACTTTATATAAGAACCAGACATTTAGTGCAATGCCAGAGAGGCGTTAGGTCTCAAAAAGCAAAATGAAGGATTGCATTCTCTGCATTAATTTAATAGGAAAAACTTAAAATGTTGTTAAATTATTAGCCGCGGTTCTGATGATTTTAAGCTAAAGCATCCAAATATAGACCAGAAGTCCGTACTTAAAATACCCTGTTGTTTTATAAATCAAATGAACTCAAACCATGGTCAGGAAGGAAGACTAAGCGAAGTTTGGCTTACATGGTGCTGATAGTCTTCCAGGAGAATTGAGCTTCTCTGAGGTGGAAAAAATATTAGTTTAGTGGTTTAGCCATGTGGAGCACAGTCCTGGCCAACCGAGCTAAAGTTGACTGTGTGTCCCTGCAGACTGAAGCAGAGATTTTAGAGTGGGTGAAATGATGAGAGGGAAGCAGCAGCAGCAGTGTTGGCGTTTGAGACTGTGATGTCTGATGGTAAAACCACCTGTTGAACCGTGACGGGGCTGAGCTGGACTCGGCTGAACTGAGCTGTACACCAGCTGTGCATGAACAAGAAATCTATTTTGACTGGTATTTGATGTATGACATCAGTTGTATTTAATATATTTTGATTGTGCATTATGGATTCCTACATATTTACTCATTTGAAGCTTGTGTCACAAATTCTTGAGGTTTTGATAAACAAGTGACTACACAAAGAGAGAAAAAGTATGTTTTTGCTGCTTTATAGCACGAAACATTACGTTGCCATTTTGGCCAGGACTCATGTTAAAGAATAATGTTTCTCAAGAGGCTTCCTGGTTGAATAAAGGTTCAAAATAATAGAAGACTTTATAAATATCGTGCCATTTTTTGAAAAGGTCACTTACATATATTTAATATATTATTTTGAGCATGAAAGTTTATGCTCCATCTGCTAAGGAAGATCGCTTTTTTTAAATTGTATTTTTGTTTATATTCACTACTTTTTTCACTAGAAAAAAATGTACTTATTGGGGACAAATTTTAATTTTAATCACCGTAACTATCATACTGTCAGTTCCAACTTTTAAATGATCAAATGTTTGCGTTAAGTAAAATAGTTTAGTGTTGGCCCAAATAGCAGATATTTCTTTACTGTTAAAAATCTTTAGTATAGTGATATTGGCTATTGACATAACTCTTAAACCAGAGTTTGATTGTAATTTTAGTATTTAACACGTGGGGAAAAATACATTGTTAGATCTCTGCTTTAATTGTCAGGATTGTTCCTCATGATGTCAAAAGGTGAGATGTGAGATGAAGACAGGTCGGTAAAGGTCATGCATGAAACTAATGAATGCTGCAGCATCTATAGTAGAGAGCTGACAAGCCTGAACCTGTTGTGGCCCTTTCAGGTAAACCCAGAGTCAGACGTGGGAGCTGAAAGATGATCTCCCGATCCCTTCAGCCTGGATTGAGGAGAGAGGAGTGTCTGGTTTCCGTTGTTTCATGCAGGACAGAACGTACTGAGGCCTCTCGGCTCTGAGGTTCTGTGGGAAAACAGGGAACAAAACGCAGTAGCCTCACCCCCAGTGGAGAGCGTAACCTGAGAGTTAACCACTTAAAGCACAAGAGAGATCAGGTATTCCCCCTCCTTGTTAAGAGAAGTCCTCGGGGAGAGTGGAGGGTACACACAATGAACGAGCATGACATTATGCCACTGTGCAGCTCAATGAGCTGTTGACTCATGAGGCCAAACTAGAGAAAAGGGGGTTGTTCTCATTTACGCTGAACAACACACAGATATAACTATGAAACATCGGGAGCATTAAAGCTATTAAATGTCATGAATGGATTACTGAACAGGCCTGCCGGGCACAGGCCCAGGGGCCCAGTTGGTCAGGGGGACCCATGGGTTTCACCTGCAAAATGTCACTGAAACAGAGGATATGACAAGAAAGAGATGCCAAACAGCCACAAATAGACACAAAAAGACACGAAACTTAAATGAAGAGATGCAAGACGAAAACAAAGACAATAATAAGTCTGCAATGAGATGCAAAACAACCATAACGAGACACAAGAACTGCCACAAAGAGATTCAAAACAACCGTAAAGACATGCAAAATGGTCACAAAAAGATCGCATAGATGCAAAACAATCACAAAGAGATTCAAAACAGCCACAAAAAGACACAAAACAACCAGAATGAGATGCAAAATGGCCACAAAAAGACACAACACAGCCACAAAGAAACGCACAACCACTACAAAGTCTAGTTGACGTGTGTCTCTACCAGCCTGGGTGTCTTGCTGCTATGTAGGAGAGGTAAAAGGGTCCTCGGTCGACACATCTAACTTCACTGTCCGTGGATAAAACAACACAACCTCAAACATTTTTGCACGTTGCTCTCTAGCCGTCTGCAGCTTCGCGTGACTGAATCTGTGGCGTTTAGCTTAAGTTTTAACAGTGTGAGCGTGTAGTTTAAGTTTAAACCCCACGGGCCCCTCGACACCTGACCTTTGCACTCATCACGTATCTCACACTCCTCTCGTCTTCTGGACGGGTCCCCCGGGGATCCGTCCACAGACGGACTGACAGCATGGCGTGTTCTCAGAGCTGCTGAGGGACTGCGAGCTGACAGCGCTGCAAGGAAAGAGTGTTTTCTAAAGGGAAAATGTCTCCTGTTAAAAAGAAGAGGGAAAAAAAAGAAAACACCACGTTTGTTCTTTGTGCGCCTCAGGAGGGTTGAGTCGATACTTGTGAACATGCACCAGACTGAAAGCTGGATAATAGACATCTAACCCTTCCAACGTCACTCAGACGTAAACTCTGGCGCAGCCGTGTTGATGAGGTTACTCGTGAGGTTTCTCTTTTTCAAGGTCTTGCACCCAAATGAGGTTTAAATCTTTTGTTGTTGTTTATTTGTGTCCCACTGAGAAGTTCAGCAGAGCGATCCCACAGTGGTGACGGCAACTGCTTCTTAATGCTTTAGCTACTCTCGCGCTTCATCCGTTCCGGTCGACGCGTTAACTGGTTGGTTGATTAAACAGTTTAGTTTTTTGCCTTAATTCTTAAGACGCAACACTTTGCACGCTATCGGCTCTAAATGTAAACGAGGGATAACTGCTTGGCAAACAGAAGTAAATGCCTTTAAATCCTGTAAAACTGCACACAGCACGTTCAGCAAGTCAGCCGTGTTGCAATGCTTACAATCTGGGGCTATACCTGCTGCTAAAGGAATAGTTATGGTAACATTACGCTTGCTGAGACACTCTGATGTCTGAATATGAGGTTGAACCAGGAGGCGATTAGCCTACCTTAGCATAAAGACTGGAAGTCTAGTCTGACTTTCTCCAAAGGTTCAAAAATCTACCTGCAACTCCAAATCTCACAAATTAACACGTCGCGTCTCGTTTGTTTAATCCGTACACAAACAGTTGCAGTTGTATACACTTGTTTTGTGTACTTTAAAAAAAAAAAATCTTATTCAGTTCATGTTCATTTTATGCCTTTAGTTTTTTTTCAGTCTTGTGTCTTCTGACAGCTGTCTCCCTGGTTGGAAAAACAACTTAAAATCGGAAATTTGTAGATGGGATTAAAGAATAAGCATGTCATCTTCCTGTGCCAGAGCCAATGGCAAAACTAGCAAGAAACGCTCGAGAAAATGGCGACAGGCGTGGATGGGACTGATGCTGCTGCACGGGTCTTTGTAAATCAATCGACAGAAATAACAGCTCTTAAATCGGCATATTTTGTCCACTGACGTGGACCAATGATGAGCTCGAAAAACAGGTTCATTTTTACATTTTAGAACTTAAACAGGCGTTGGTGGCTTGGGCCAAGCATGACCGTAACCTCAACAAACGTTACCTGTAGCTTAACAGCCTTATTCATCTGTGACAAATCCTTCATGCTGCTGATGACAGCTTTATCATGCTATGAAAATATGAAGAATAATTGCCGGCCGAGTTTCAGCTCACCGGGTCGTTGCAGCCTCGGCTCTCTGATATGGTTCTTCGGCTGATGTTCCTCTCCTGCAATAACTGTGCAGACATGCGTTACCTCATCATCCCGCCTTCGGTTCAGTGCTCACAGACTGCCACTTACTCCAGGAGACATTACATGTGTGTGCAGTTTATCATTTGACAAGAGGCTCGCCAAATACTTCACTAGGAGATTTACTGAGTCTAGGTTTTTTAGTCAACAGGGATTCAACATGGAGCGGGACGTGAGTGGAAACAGGCTGAGAGCAAGCAGCGAGCCCTGAGGGCTGACTGATGGAAATATTTAGGGCTGGATAAAATTCAGGAGTTGTCAGAAAGAGAAAAATCCTCATTGAGAGGCTCATGTCTCATGTGTTTTCCATCTTTGTTGTGGTCGCGCCAACAAAAAGCACCTGAAATACTGACATGAACCAGCGGCAGCCATTCTTATATCCATTACTAAGTTCTTATTAACTACAAGCTAGTTAAATGGCAACGTAGCTAGTAAAGACTTAAGTGTAAATGTTTAGCTAGGGAACGTGCAGCTCCATCCAAACACAAGCAATCACTTATGTTAGACTTATGACTATATTCATTAAATATGTTAATCATTTTCTCCTTTAATTGCTTCAGAAAATAGTGAAAAATGTCCTTCCCAGGTTCTTTCAACCAGGAAGCCTTTTGAGAAACATTGTTTTTAACACGAGTCCTTTCCAGAATGGCGGCCTACTGTTTTGTGCAACGGAGCAGCTAAATTGTACTTTTTCCTCTCTTTCACGTAGTCATTTGTTTACCATTGTTGTAAGTCAAAACCTCAAGAATTAGTGACACTTAGTGAGTTTTAACATGCACCACATTCGTGCTTCAAAAGTCTTCAAATTTCTTGTCTTGCCCAAAAACCCAAAGATATTCAGTTAATTATTGTGGCAGACTAAGAAATCCAGCAAACGTGGAAATGTGGAACCAAAGCCGAAGCTGCAAGCAGGAAAAAAATAAATAAATGACTGAATCGAATAATGAATCAATGATGTGATTTGTGATGGTAGGGAGGACGGAAGAAGAAGCGGCAGAAGAGAGAGAGAGAGAGAAGCTGCCTGTAGATTCACATCAGCTTTGGTTTCGTTGGGTGTAAAGTCAGGAGGACTCGTTGGCCATTAAGACCACCCACAGGTTCGCGTCACCACAGCGGCTGCTCTGAGAGGATTATCTCGGCCCTGTTGTGTTTTTGGGTGAGAAAGGGACTCAGAGGGAATACAGAGAGAGAGAGAGAGAGAGAGAGAGAGAGAGATGAGGGTAGGAAGACAGAAAATGACAACGTGTGAGTGAATGGGTTTGTTTATGTCTTCAGCAGGTTTTAACCAAAGTCCTACCTACAATCAAATATTTCATGTTGATACATCTTTGAATATCTCACACCATATATCTGCTTATCAGTGGCTACTGTACTTCAGTACACATTTGAGGTAATTGAACTTTACTTGAGTATTTCCACTTAAACCTCTACTCCACTTCATTTTGATTCTGATACCTTTTGCCCTTTTACTTAAGAATTTGAAACGCAGGACTTTTACTTGGAGCAGAGTATTTCTAACACTGTAGTCTTGCTACTTTTACTTCTTTCACCACTGCTACATCAGCAAAGAACAGCAATGACTTTAAATACACTTAAGATTTGACTGGTTATTGGTTATTGGTTGGCAACTTATAACTTTATTGGTGTGCCTGGAGTGCAGCAGCACTGCGGTGCACACTATTGTAATTCTTGTGCTGTAATTGTGTTTTATGTCATTTCTTAATCTATTTTTAAATTTAATTTCATTCTGTCTTAGTTGATTGTACTGTTATTGCTTTCTTTGCTTATGTAAAGGCATTCTGAATTGCCTCTGAGTTTGAAATGTGCTAAAAATAAAGCAGCCTGGCCTAAAAATACATATCAATGATGGTAAAATACAATACACAAAATTTAAGAAAACGCCTACAGGAAGGACATGTGAGAAGAGGGCCACACTGCGATGGCAACAGCAGAGTGAATGTTAAAGATGTATGGATACTATTCAGCTCCACTGGGACCAGCAGAGGCCGGACAGGAAGCAGCAGTGACTACAGGAGGCCGCCGTCTCTGTCTGACCTCGACGACGGTCTGTGGTTCCACCTGAAAAAGCAAAAAAGCAGCCGTTGGCCTCACTGCTCGACTCTCTGGCAAGCCTGTCTAAACACAGACGGAGGTTCATCTCTGTCATCGGCGGGGCGTGTACGCGTCACACAAACACTGGCACACATGTTGGCTCTATTAGCAGAAAATTAGAAGTAAAGGCGCAAGTGACAGCTGTGATAAACAGCATCTATGAATGTAACTGAAGCCATTCATCTCTTTCTCTGCAGTCCAACATGTTTACATAATTAACCCCACAGATGATTATTATTGTAGTTCAGTTCAATTCAATCTTTTCTTACCTGTCCTGGTACCTTAAATCCCAAATACTGTGACATAATCTAAATATAGTGGATTTTTATTTTGTTCATCAAAGTAACTTAATCATCCCTTTGATGAACATTAGTGGATTGACTTTGTTCTTCGGTCACGTATGCTCAAAACCACACTTTGCCACTGCAACAACAACATTTTTCAATCATAACTTTCCTCATGTCTCATCCAGGCGGTCAGTATTTGTGTTTTCAAATGTTAAATCACTAAAATGAATTGATTTATTTGTGACTACGGTGATTTGTGACTACATCTGTTCTGGCTTGAGAGCCTTCAGTCTGGAGGAAAAGTCTGTTGTGGAATTTGAATTAATCCTCGCACCAGTCTGTTAAAAAACACACTCTTTTGACTCACAGTTACCAAAGGTTTACTTTGACAAAGGCAGGCTAATGACTGGTTAATGAGCATTCCTCTTTGGGTCAACAACTCATAAACTGAAATGAAAAAGACAAAAGGAAATGTGTAAATAAATCAAGAATAACTATCCGTCCTAGTTCTTCTGCACGGTGCCATTAGCAATGCAGATGGAGCTGAATTGTTGCTGTGCAGCCAAGTAGTAATTATATTTCTACAACTTGCATTTCAAATTAAATTCCCTCTCATGGAAGATGGCAGGATAATAATATGCAAATGAAATCATGAGAGTGAGAGAAAAAAATAAAAGACATGATGACGAACAAATTGCAGAAATATTCTTCTTGGCACTGATGAGTTTATTTTACCACGACAGCTGGAGACAAAGGAATGAGTTCTCATTCAAACGGTTATATATCCAGTTTGGGAATAAGTATATAAATCATTAAATAAGTGCACAGTTTCTTCAGGATTCTCCAGTGAATTTGTCAAAATGAAAATCCACAAAAATATGTCTGCTTTGTGAGATAAGGTCTGAGGATGAATTTGAACTTCAAGCAAACAGCAATGTTCTTCTGCTTCTATAACAGCAACAGCTCAGTCACGTAGCGATTATAATCATATTTGATGGTGGGCATCTCAACTGACAGTTCAACTGCTTTCACCTCTTACTCTTCGACTGTTCATTCAACTACTTTCAGTGTTTACACGCAGACATATCAACTGCCCACCAGCGCTTAAACGTGAAAGTAAAATTTCGAAAGCTCTCAGCGATTACACTACAAGTACATCTGATTTTAGCTGCTTTCAGCTTGTATGGCCGGGTCACACCACCATTTACAACAATGACATTTCACAGCAACTTTGGTGAATTTGCACCTTTAGCTAGCTGTACCCAATAAACTGGCAACTGAGTATATATCCTCTTCCTGTATTTAAAAAGAGAAAGTAAATCCATGTACTTTCTGTGGCTCCTTTTCATAAACTACCCATATTGTAATCCACTTCTCCTCACATTGATGATCTCAGGAACACAGCTGGTTACGGGCTGAAGCAGGATCTGACACACTAATGATTGGCTTTAATTGAAAAATGAGAGCTTTTTATTCTTCTAGCAGGGGGCACGCTGGGGTTACAGGGTGAACGACGTGAAAACACACGGCCCAGTTTGCCGCAACACAAGTCACCTGCTCATCGCCGACTGAAATAGCTCAGGCAGGCGGAGTGGACTGGATAATTAGGCCTGTTTTTAATAAACAGTGACTGAGCATGTCACTGCTGCCTGGCCTGCTCTACATGGATAAATGTCCTTTTCCATCTTCTGTAAAACTCTCTTGCAGACCCACCGATGCTTCCAGGAACAGTATGTGCCCTGCAGATCCAAGCCCCCCCTCTCACTGAATAAAAACCTCACTGCCTGCCTCTCGTCACATCACTGAGTGAACCAGTTTGAGGCTTTGCCGTGTGTTTATCCAATCATATTCCCTTGCCATGACCACAAAGCTGGGCTTCCTCGCAGTGTCCAGTGTAATTTTTCCATGGGGCCTCACTGGTGAAAGCTCTGTGGCTTTGGGGTTCAGGAGTGTCATGGAGTAAAGATGTACTCCATGCCTGCCTGGCTGGTGAGCCACGAGGGTGGATCCTTCATCTGAATGAGCGAGAGGGGGCAATTGATGATGGGAACCCTGTTATTATGAGAATCTGGGTAGATACTGCGCTGCGTTAAACATGACGCTGTTGCCGTGTAAAAACCTGGATCAGTTTCTGTGGGCATTTTTCTTTTTCATTGATGGCAAAAGTTCAGAGGTTGTTTCACTTATTGTTTCTTTTATTCTGAGGTTTATGATTATGATCCATACATTTTGTCTCCTGATTTCCATTCTTAAACTTTGGCTAAAGCCACCGCGCTAGTGGCTCCAAAACTACTCACACTACAGTAAACAGAAGCGAATAGAAAAATCTAATCAACTCTCTTTATATACAAAGTTTTTTCCCACAAGAGAGAGACGAATAACGTCCCTTCTTCTTTTAATGCAATATTGGTGTTGACTTTAAAATTAATGTTTCTTGAAGATGATATTTAAAGGAAAAGGCTGACATCATTCTACATTTTTCTTATTGGAAACAAATCCCATGAAAAGACCAACACTAACTGTGTTTGTCCATCTCTCAGTACATTCCAACTTCCCTACAAAGTACAGAAAGCCCGTTGAAAATCTTTAAAACGGGACACAAATGCTTAGTTTCATGCTTTATTAAAGCCTACTAAGTTCCTTAAACTGCTGGGCTCTGTAGTTTTTACCCAACGTTACTCAGAACAGGAGTAAATAGTGTATTTGTTTTGTAACTATTTTCAGCTGCGGATGAATACACATTTTACAGTAGTTTGTATTTACAGCAGCAGAATGTTGTATGGGGGACTGAGTCAAGATAAACTACAACGCCCATGTTCATTGTAATAAAGGAACATGCCATCAGTGAGGCTAAGTTATGTGTTTTTAATATAGAACATCAGCAGACTTATCGGCTTTAAAGAGGGTCATGTTTTGGGGTGAGTTTGCTCGACTGCCGACATGACACTCAGTTATGGTAGCTTCTCCTTGCTCGCCAAAGCTGAACTGAAAACAAAAAGTACCCTCAGTATCCTGCACATTATGCTTGTTTTTTTATCTGCGGTCTCTGTTCATCATTTTTCTTGAAAACGTTGAAAGGTTGACATTTGTAAGAAACAAGGGTTTCATCAGCAGAAATAACAGCTTCTCCAAACACACCACCAGCCTCCTCCTGGCAGAGAGGACATTTCTGTAACCGTGCAGGAAAAGATGAGCGCCTTCCGGGGAGCCTCATGGACCGTGTCCCACCAGCTGATGTCTCGCTTCGTGAGGACACATAAAACCAAATACCTCCATACCTCAGAATCTGAATCACTCCCTGATGTCCTGCCTGACACAGACGAGGCTGTCATGCGGGATGAAGACAAACAAAAAGACATGCAAACACACTGAGTCACTCTCTCTCTGTGGCAGATCAAGAAAATACTCTGCATTCTGGGGACTCTGGGATGGGGCAACTCTGCTAAACATATCAGATGGTGAAGTGGGACGTTTTACGAATAGAGGAATTTCTCTATTCTCACACACATAAAAGCTATTTTCCAACCCGGTTTTATCCCCTGGTATGCTGCCTCTTGTCCACACTGGCTCCCTGTGCCCAACCAGAAGTCCTGTGTGTTTTATAATACTCTCTAAGGGAGTCTAAGACTGTAAAACCTTGTCGTATGTATGTGATCCCATTAAGTTCAGGCTGAGGTATCCATGGGTACCTTGCGCTCTTTGCTGATGAAAGACACAGAGGGTCTGTAAGTGAAAGAGCAGCCACCAGAGACACAGGAAATGCAGATGGAAGAAGCAGCCATCCTTGCCAGGCCTCCCTTCCTCCTCATTTGAAGCTCCACCGCTGAACTGTGACCCATCAAGTTGCTCAGCCAAGATGCATAATGACCCCTACCACCACCACATGCATACAAATAGAGGGCAAAATGAGACGGGGGGGGCAGCTGTCGTACATCTGAACCCTTGTTGAATATTTGTAGAGAAAGCAGCAAAAAAAAGAAGCCAAAAGAGCCTTTTTCCTCTGATGGAATATATTTTGGCTGTGTGTAAACTGTCACAGGACTGCAGATTTCAAATGTTTTGTAAACACGGGATTAAACTGGATCATCTGCCTCAGGTAAAGAGGGCAGTTAATCTTCTTATCCTCTACAATAATTCTAAAAATATAATCTCAAGAAGAGAAGTGGACACATCCCACATATTTTTGGTCTTTATTGGTTTAAAGCATGGGTGTATAATAAGATCTAGATGCTATAATCAAATATGGCACCCACTCACTTTACACATGCATTACAGAAGCTGAATACATGTGTAGTTTGGGCTAAATTCTTCTTTTTTTACTTTATTTAACCATGTAAGTATCAGTCTTTCGTCTACATCTTTGTATGCTGCCGTTTTGGCCAGAGCTCCAACCTCAAAGTCAGCCAACAGATTTTTAAAAAATGCTACAACAGATTATAATACTAAAATATGGATGTAAGTAGGGTAAAACCAATTGAGAGAATTGAGCCAAAACTAAATCCAGATGTTTGTAGCTCAGAGCTGCTGTTCACGAACTAAAGGAAACTGACACATAACTCTGTTATCCTATTAACACTCAACAACTGTTTGCTGCTTCCCATGTTATGAAATACTCAGACTGATATTTATAGAACTGCAGGGAATCATTTAAACTAAAAATAGGTTGCAGCATTTTTGCTAACTACTATTTTTAACCTGTGAGACATGGAACCAGTTTCTTATTTGTAATAATTTTGAGTAAACACTAAATTTTGCAGAACTTTAATAACATGTATTCGCATTAATAATAATAATAATAATAATAATAATGGATGCTCACTTTGTCTAGTAGGAATTTTGAGAAACAAACAGGAAAAATACCATTGTCGACAAAGTGAACATTGTTTGTTTGTTTGTCCTTGCAGCATATCCATGTTAGCAAGCTGGCGATGCCCTGTAATTTTCAGCTGTGCTGCAGCAGACGGAGACCACTCAGCACCAAATGACATCAGCTCTCTGGGCACGAAAGCCAAAAGCAGAACTATGTTTAACCAGCAGCAGTCGCTCATTCAGCACCGCAACGACAAACACAACAACGGACTAAGTGTACAAACAGAACAAAACTTGTTCATACTCCTTCTCTTGACTGTTTGTGCAGGTATTGGCCAATTCTGGGGCGAGCTGTGTTATGCAGTGAAGCTTGTATGGGAGCCTTATTTAGCGACTCGGTGGGGGTGTTTGTCCAGTAAGTACATGCCTCTCAGGACTTTGGTAACAAAGTGGCACACTGTAGTGAGATTTTTAAGTTTCATTCTGTGTAAATACGCACTCATGTCTCGTAAAAACCAGGTAAAGGTGTAATTTGACCTCAGACGTTACTCATGAACAACAAGCATAACAGCCTCTAAGGCGTATAATCTATGCCAGAAAATAACATTAGCAGTGTGGTCCACTCAATGTAAGGTTTCTTTTTCTCAAAATTAATGCCACTTTTGTGTGAATCAGCTCCTGTGAGGGCTAAGATTCTGGGTAGCTTTTTGTACTTTTTAATGTGAAGATGAGATAAAGGGCAGCATGATTTAGCTTTTATTCTTTAATCTGATGTTTTGACACATTTGTACATTAATTTATCATCTACAATACATCCCTGCCCACCTCCACACCTTGCTGGTCCGTTCTGCCATCTTCAATTGTCTTTAATAATTAATAGGAGTGCTTTCCTCTTTCGTGCTTGAACAAATCCTCTTCTTACCTGCAGACAAAGGAATGAGACGCTGCACCTGCCCCCACGTCTCCCCAATGATAAAACTGGCCAGGCATGAAACAAAAGCTGATCACAGGTTTGTAAAGGAAATTATATTAAATAATTATTTCATGGCCAACACATCTGTTTTGACATGACTCCTGAAGTAAATCTCCGTGGAATAGATTTAGTTTTTCCTGAGAAACAAGTTTACTGTAATGATCTGAGCACATTCCAGCAGCACGGACGCAATTTACAGTGAATACAGCGTCAGATACACTAGAACTTTTTTTTACGGATAGTTACTTTCTAATTTAACCTGAAACCTCGTATAATTTAGTTAGCTAATGGCATGCCCCTTGCTTTTGGAAAAAAAAAAACATTCAGTGCTACCTGTTACAGTTGCTAAGCTGTGATTGGATAATTACTGCTGGAGGCGAGGATTAGCAAACAGTTAACTGTGAATGTTTAAGCTTGACTTTACAGGAATAAAGGCAAGAAGGTTGTGGATTGTATCCATGTGTTTAAGGAATGAATAGAGCAGATTATGGGAACAGTGACACACAAATAGCTCTGGAGGAACCAGGCTTCCACCAATAACAGCACGGCTCTGCATAACGTAAGCTTTGTTTAGTCTCACCCCTGTCGACTTTAAGGGTGACTCATTCAAGCATCATGCCCTAATGAATTCAGAGGAAAACTTACTGTGCAGCTAAGAATAAATATTTGCATGGAGTCATACATTTGACTTTGACTGGATAAGCTACACACCCACAGTAAGTCATTCTGAGAGAGGACACTCTTCCTCTTGCCGGAAAAAAGCAGACAGGAAGTTGTGTGATGGGGTTTTTGTCCCGGTGAGGACACCCTCTGACAGGCTCATCAGTTAAGATGGCATCAGAGACTGACAGAGTGAGACCGAGACGAGACAAAGACAAGATAAATGTAGATTAAGAAAAAGATTAAGGACTTTGCAAAGTGTTGGCAAAACAAATGAATACGTCTAATACTTTACCTTGTCAATCCAGGACAAAACCCATGAATATATCAGCATACATATAATATACAGTATAAGTGCATAATATGACAGTATGTATGCAAAACACCTAAAAAAATACCTTCGGACCTTGGTGAAATTTCTGTCTTGTGCCCCTAACTACCTTTATTTGTCTAGTGTCCATTGACTCTGTCTACTTGATAAGGCTCTGACACATTCTTAGCTGGTGATACGGTTGCTGCCAAGGTATTTGTTGTCTAAATCATTCTTGTCGTCTCTCCGAGAGCCCTACAACAAAAACATTATGGCGCTTATCTCCGTGAAGGTCTTTGCTGGTAAATCAAGAGCTTTGTCACAAACCATAGACATCTAATCAGCGAAAACCATAAATACCTCATGGTCATTTGTTGTGTGAAAACGACCCAGTCCACCGCAATTCATAGCATACCTGGATTTTGAAAGGACTGTGGTGGAAACAGGCCAGTGTCCCGATAGTGTGTAATCTACACCGCAGTTTTATATGGATCATTGTGTTCCCCTTCCTACAGAAGGATCTGTAAAGCCAGATCCCAGACGTTGATAGGCCTGTTGGGACTGGAGGGTTTTGGCTACTTGTCTGACTCAAAACGTGCCGGGAACATTTATGCTTCTGGAAAGTTTGGTGTTAAGCTTGTCTGCATCACCCACATACTGCTGGCAAACATCCCTTTCCTTTTTTCCCCCTTTTTCCAGACAAGTTATAGTGACCCTGGTATGGCTATATGCCTCTAGGGGAGAGTTAAG
This sequence comes from Gadopsis marmoratus, assembly GCA_036023855.1. Lineage (NCBI taxonomy): Eukaryota > Metazoa > Chordata > Actinopteri > Centrarchiformes > Percichthyidae > Gadopsis > Gadopsis marmoratus. Next base: position 64,315 of record JAVQJF010111854.1, read on the forward strand.
TTAGAATAAGTGAAGTTTCAGATTTGGGCTCTTTCGTTGTATGAATACACTATAATGCAGTTTACAGTGCATATTCAGACCATGCTGCCTTTTTTTAAACTACTGTTTTTTCATATTATGTCATTTAATTCCTTGTACATTGTCTTTTTTTTTTTTGTAACATGAATCGAGACATCTGTGACTACACTTTACATATCTACCAGTTATCTTATTAGCAGATTTTCAGTGAGCCCACCGCTTTGGTCCTGACTGAAGTATCTCAACAGCTACTGGATGGATTATCATGGATGGATCATAATATTTTATACAGACATTCATGGTCCCAAGAGGATGAATCCTACTGACTTTGGTGATCCTCTGACTTTTCCTCTACCGTCATCATTGGGTTGACAATCTTGTCTTTTTAGCTAAGACATGGTTTAGTGCTTACGAGGAAATGAAAACTAAGATTTTGAACATAACATTTCAAAAATTATACCTGCTGAACATCAGCATGGTAGCATTGTCATTGTGAGCATGTTAGCATTTACCTCAAAGCACCACTGCACTGAGCAGCCTCACACAGCCGCTAGCACCGGCTGTAGACTCCCAGTCTCCTCTGTTTTAGAGAAATGTCTGGACAGTGTTGTTGGATGGATGCCATGAAATTTTTGTAGACATTAATGGTTCCCAGACGAGAAATTCCAGTGACGTCTGTGATCCCCTGACACCCTTTCCTCTAGTGCAACGATGAGGTTCACTTTTCAAGGTTTTTAATAGAAACGTGTCAACAACTGTTGAATAGTTTTGCCATGAAAGTTGCCATTCATGAGCCCCTTAACTTTTCATCTAGTGCCAATATTGGATTGTATTAACACACCTGTGATTATGCACTTTAAATGTAAAGTTCTTGGGCTCCTGTCAAAGTTATTTTAGCTGTTTAACTTTCAACGCTTTACAACACAAGCGCCACCGCAACAATGTGGTGCTGTTGTTCTTGTTCCTCTGCAGTAAAAACCCAACAAAGTAAAATGTTATTAATGAAGACAAGTAAATTACACTGCTGCAGTAATGATTTACTCCCTGTTTTGACATTGACCAAAACAGAAAATCTGTGCCCTGAAGAAAGGTTCCTCTCGATGAAAGACCAGATCCTCCCACGTGCAGCAACATGAAGCAACTCGTCCTCTGTAATGACTCACCCACGCTGCTCGAGTCTTGAGCCTTAGCTAAACATTTCTCGGCAGTAGCAAACATTTGGTTGCCTTTCATTGGAATTCCATTGCCTGAAGCAATATGGATCTCGATCCGGGTTTCCCACAGTTGAACAGCGACATTGGTGGACACTCACCACTTTTATCACGTAACCTTCAAAGAGACAAGATCCCTGTAATCACATAAGCCCTGAGCTCTACCACTCGCTGCAATAAATTACCAAGTCTAATACATAGCTGTTAATCATTTGTGTCATTTTGCTGCCGTTTCCCAGGATACGAAAGGAACTGAAGACTTATTTATAGGATAAAAACAAGAAATGAGCGTCAAAATCAGCACCGAAATGCATACGAGGTTGGGAGTTTTCATAGGAAGATGAAGGAGGATAAATTGCAGAAAAGATCAAGACGTGTGCATCCTGGGGGCGGATTCTGTCAGATGCAGGTGTAGCCGTTGGTTGCGGTCAAGCGTTGGTCCTCTCAGGTGCAGCTATTTTCATGTAGAGCCAAATAGAGATCAAACCCTCATTCGTTCCCTCGGTATAACTCGTGCCACTTCAAACAGAGTCGCTGTTTAAACTGTGATTGTGAACACCTGCCTTTAGAGAGCCATCAAAGGTGAACTACAATAACCTGCTTGTGAGTCACTGGGAACCTCTTATTGTCAGTACAAAGGGAATCCGAGTGTCTGCCCTTGTGAACTCTGTTTGAATTTAGATTTGTGTACCAGAGCCGAACCAAACAATGGCTCTTTAGTGTTCATTCAACTTTTGTTAAGCACACTGTTAGCGCCAGTGTTATTGTGTCTCTTCTTAGTCAGTCAGGGACCCCATAATGCAAGACTTTGAGGGCTGGTGCGATAGATTCAAAACTGAAGAAGTGATCATTCCACCAAAACACACAGACAGTCTTTCAACATTTTCTCATAGAGGAAGTGTTGAAATCATCCAGACCTACAAATACTTGGGATGATGACAGAAAATACAGATGTCATTTTAAGAAGGCTCAGCAGCATCTCTGCTTTCGATGAGATAATAATTACAACATTTAATACCTCTTTTTATAGAAAGTATTTTGGCTCCTACATATATTTGTTTTGTAAAAATTACAAGAATCAATCGCAGGGTGTTGTTAAGCTCAGCTCTAAATCGACCTGTTTTACTGCTTAAAGAACACGCTCACAAATTTCCAATCCCAGCTAACATTGGGCGGGAGGCGGGGGAACACCCTGGACTGGTCGCCAGTCAATCACAGGGCAGACAAACACACATAAACAAGATATTCTCGATTAAATCTCAGCAAGAAAGCAGATATGCTTATTTCCAAAAATGTTTAAGTTTGCCTCTAAGCGAATGCAATCAGATGGGAGTCTTAGATTGCCTGTATATAAGACAAACAGAAAGAAGGTCTGTTTTATTCCAGCAATTTTGTTTGTGGTGTGAATTTTAACTATTTTCTTATGTTTTTCTTGAGTTTTAAAAGTTTTAACTTATTTCTGTGAATGAAATAAGATGGTTACCGATGGATAGACAAAGATCAGTGCATGTCTTTGTGATAAAGTAATGCAGCAGCACCTTGAGTCATCACTCAGCCAGTCGGTTCCTTTTAATGTCCTCACTGTGACATTGATGTGAGCCAGTTGAGGGGCTCTGCTGATGAGTCACCTGAGTCAAGGCCATCTGCCTGAGGGGGACAAAAAAGAAAAGAAAACACATTGGTGAAAGAATGACATGCAGATTCAGTTGCACCGAGGCAAAAATTTATACAATAGGCTCAAAATACGTGAGGTGAGATCAAAAAAGCCTTACGATAATAGGTCCAAAACGCTGCAGGTCCGTGCAGAACCTGTGGGCTGACTGTGTGGGGGCGAGCACAATGCCAGCATGCATCTGTCCAGGATACAGTCTCATGTTGCCCCCAAAAATCCCCCTTTGAGACAAAAAACATTTGTCACGGCCCTTCCTGGGAAAAGGGGATTCACATGGGCTTCGCAGATTACTCCTCACTTTTCAAAAGAAGGGACTGACAGTTCAAAAGTATGCAATGACAGATGTGGCAAAAGCCTTTGGTTGGTGACACGCACATGGAGAGTCAAGAGTCAAATACCAAACACTGCACATAAAGCCAGGCTGCGAGAAGTCATATCTTTTCATTTTAGTCACCTTCTAACCCACCAACTTTTTCTTTTCTTCTGTATCTTTTCACGGACAGGATGGTTAGAAAAGAAAAGCCAGCTCTGTTATGGAAAACTACAAGGAGACATTAGAAAAATGAGAGAAGGAACCCACCTGCTGGCCAAGTGAAGGAATCATGTAATCGATCAAAGCAGCTTTCCGAGTGGGATAATAGGGAGACATTTTACATGACATTTTAATCTGCCCTATTCAGCAAGGATCATTAACTGCGTTTTGACCTAATTCTCATTTTACCTTTTTATTTTAGCATTCATTAAGTGTACACGAGTCAGTCAGCATTAGATATGTTAACAACTTCTTTCCCTCCTTCAGTAAACAAAGCTGGATTCTCTTGGGGATAAAGGAAAAGCAGAATTATCTTTCACGGCTTGCATTTGCGGTTATTAGCTGACAGTGGACTGAAAAAAGAGCAAGTAGAGAAAGTAAATACATCTTTTGTTCTCCGATCCATGAACAGAGACAGTTCAGATCAATGCAAAGATGCAGCAAGCTGTGGGAGAGTCAAAGGACTCTTTCATCCCACTGCCATGACCATTGATGTGTGTGCTCCTTCATCTCCCCCCACCCACAAAGCTCCACCTCTGTCAGCGCGGTTCATTTTGCGTTGCCGACCCTCCACATCGGTTGACGGGACCAACCAAAGAACGACTTCCCCAATAAAATACACTACGGAATACAGGATTAATTTGACCCCCTTTGGAGTAAATGCAAAATGAATACATCAGAGAGGCTGCAGGGGTTAGGGTTTGGCGTGTGATGCAGATATATTTTTTAAATAAAACCAAAACAAAATAAGCTGTAAAACAGAAATTCACCATGGTGATAAGCAGGCTAAAAAAGAGCTAAAGATAAAGAGCTAAAAAGTCAGTTCTCATCAGAGTCACGATGTAAATATAGTTGTATTTCTTGATTTAATGTTTGCATTGAAACAAAAAACAAACAAACATATGATTGAAAGCCTCAGGCAATAAACATGTTTAATTTTCTGTACAGGTCATGATAACCGATCACCTCCAGTGATTACAGGTGAAGGTTATCCTGTTGTTTGGCACCTTGACACAATAAAGGCTTATAAAGGCTGGCACATATCTATCATTTAGTTCTCTACATTACTCCTTTTATACTCTACAAGAAAGAGATTGTTGTGAACATTTATTATTAAATGTAGGGTATTTTATTAATAATAATAATAAACTTTATTTATATAGCACCTTTCATACAGGGGATGTAGCTCAAAGTGCTTTACAATAGAAGTGAAGAAACAAGAGAATAAAACACGAAAAGATAAAAAAGTGCAAATACCGCGCAATAAAAGCAAGCAAACAAATGAGTAACAAATAGGAGAAGCACAGGGACACCAGGGACAATGTATTATTTAAAAGCTAGCACTAAAATAAAGACAGCATAAAATATGTAAAACAAAACAATAAATTATTTCAAGATAAAACAAAACAAGGGAAGGGAAGAGTGACAATTAGTTAAAAGCAATGCTGAATAAATAAGTTTTCAATTGTCGTTTAAAAACGTTTGCAGTGTTTGCATCTCTTATACCCTTGGGTAGGGAGGGAGCTCCATAGCTTTGGGGCAAAGTTAAAAAAGGCTGAGCTGCCGATTTTCTTATTCTTGTGAGAGATTATATTGAGATGACCGGCAGCAGAGAATCTAAGAGGTCGTGATGGATTATAAAACGACCAAGAGTTAGTAATGTAGGCTGGTCCGAAAACCGTTAAGGGCCTTGTAAACACGTAAAAGACATTTAGATTTTCTGTCCGAACATCTTCGCTTGTATTGTGACTGCGATGACATCACAGTCTTGACTTTCATACAAACAAAAGCAACCAGAAAAAAAAAGATGAATGTTTATTATGTAGCCTGTTCTGCTCTATTGACCCCGTCCCGTTTTATGACAATGCCTCATAAGGCCGTAAAACTCATACCAAATATCCATGGGCACGTCAATCCCGAGCAAGGTACTGAGCCAGTCATTTGAAGTTGACACACTTTGATATATTTAATGATGATCTATAAGATTTAAAATGATCTATAACCAAATGTATTGACTCAAGGAGACGACTTCTCTGGACACCCGCTGGTTAAAATAATGCGGACAGTGTTGCTGTAAAGAGTCGAGGGAAGAAAGCAGGCTTTGTATTTTTGTATTCTGTTTGAGAAGTCGAGACTTTACAGGGAACAAATGTTGGCGTTTGCTTTGCAAAACAAACGTCGTCTTCCTTGACTCGTTGCTGTCTTAGCTGCCTGTTGCCCCAAAGTGCCTGTCAATGTGCTACAGAGTGAGGCAGCAAGTCTTTTTCCTTTTGCTGTGTTTCATAGAGGATAATGCATGTAGATCCAGGCCAGGACTTAAAATACAAAGCAGTTAATTGCAGTATAACGTTCCATTTTCCATGGCTTCATGCACGCAAGAACTGGTGGTGAGAAGTCACTGAATTACAATGCAATATGCAAGGAAAGAACTTCTTCTTTAAGTAATCATTACATTTGGGATTCTTTTGCACTAAAAGGATCATACCAGTGGTTTTGCATGTTTCCGCCCATTCACCACAAATCTCACACACATTGCATCACAACTATTATTGTTATTAAGCGTTCTGCCAACCAGTTTGCTGTGCTTTTTTAAAAGTTCAGATGCATTTTCTACCTTTACAAACATCAATTATTTTTTTATTCAACTTCCATATATTATGAAAATTAATCAGCAGACCTGCTATGGGATCAATTCCACAAGTTTGCGAAAAGGTTTTCATAAACTTAACAATATATAATACATCAATTAATGGAAGATAATGGAATAATAGAAAAATTGCATGAAAAAGTACAGAATTTGTCATTCCGGAGCGAACACTCACATGGTTCTTTTAACAATACATTTCTGCAGCTTACTGGTACATTGCACTACCGAAAGTTTCTCTAGATAGCGTATTGCCTCTCTAACAACAATAGCTGAACTCATAGGAAGATGTGGGTGTGCATGTATTCCCTGATGACCCAGCGGCCTATTAAAACCCACTCCGTTAACCTTTGCATTTGGAGAAAATTCTGCAGGCTCAAAAGATGTCAAATGTCAGACGTTTCCACACCCTCGTACCTCTGAACTGGGACACTTCTTAAAATACCGCTCTCCTTGGAGGAATGTACCAGAACATTCAGTGTCTACATAGCTCTCAGGTTCCCTCCCCGCCTTCCCACAGTTCCTTTTTTTCTCCCTGACGCTCTCAGCCGTGTGAGAATACGATGTCAGACAAGTGTAAAGCTTCACACTATTTAAAATAGCTTTCATCTGCTCCCAGGTTCTGTCTCGATCCCACTGGGACTGACAGAGCAATTCAGTTTTCCCACTTTGCCTTCAGGTCCACTGTATATTCTAGCCCACTTCCAAAAGTTTGGATTTGCTTCCATATTGAGGCTTATTCTACTTCGACTTAAACCTTCGGTAAGTCATGTTTATGGTTTGGTGTCTCCTGCCACTAAAAACCCACCTCTCCGTTTGTGCCTCGCTCACATCCATCCCATCATATTATTTATTATTATATCAGGCGTTTCGTCGTGACGTGGCAGGAGCCAATCAGCACCAAGGAGAGCTCCCGCATCCACCCGTCGTCACGGGCAACGCCCCGGTAGTAGCTGGCACGGCCACCTGCGCCAATGAGCCAGTGGCCGCCACATTACGGGTTGTCTGTCGCTTAGCAACCGCGCAGCTTGAGCTGCTGGTCAACCGATAACAGATACTCGTTTGGAAAACACGTTTGTTTGTAGCAAGTTAAAAGCAGCGAATAGAGACAGGATCGCGTGCTGATGATGGTATACAGCCCCCCGTCATGAAGCGACGTCAGTGTCCCGGAGACTGTCAACGTAACCCCCCCCCCCCCCGTAGCGGGCAGCTGGCCCTTTAAGGGTTATGTAGCGGGGCTCGCCGATGTAGGACGAGCCGACCGCGCGTCTGTCCGTCCGCCTGCCATCTCCATCATGGCCTCCGCGCAGCCGCCACCGACGCCACCGAGGATGAACCGACCAGACAGCGGCCCTTCCCTTCCCGGAGCGGAGACGGACGCCAAGCCGAAGCAGAGGCACCGGTAGAGGCGAGCCGCGCCGGGGAGAGCCGCCTCGCATCCCCATGGCCCCCCGGTCTCCTCCATGCCTTCGTCTAAAGCCAAGTGCAGCTATTCGATAAAGAGGGCTGCGGACCCGGGCGGCGGCGGAGACATGACAACGAGCAGGGATTATTCTGTTAATCTGTCGGTGCAGCAGGTGCTGAGCCTTTGGGTGCAGGGCACGACGCTGCAGCACTTCACAGGTACGAACGCTGCTGCCATGTATTCAGCTGTTCGCACGGCTGCAGCCAGGGACTGTGTGCAGGTTGAAGGTACAATGACCCGACATGTGTGATGTTTCTCCTCACACGCTTAGTGAGCAGGAAGGGCATGAAAAGGGGGGGGGGGGGGGTATGTGTTTCAACCACCCCTCCAGCTCGTGAAAAATTGGTG
>JAVQJF010111861.1:0-33544 GCA_036023855.1 Gadopsis marmoratus
GACACTCGGGAACAATCAGGAAATGTAGTGCGACACTACAGAAGAGCCATTAATCACCTAATCTATTGAAAGATGTTTTCAGCAGGGAGAGAGTTCAGCATCCTGACAGCCTGGTGGACAAAGCTGTCCTTCAGTCTGCTGGTCCTGGTCCTGGTCCTGGCCCGCAGGCTCCGCAGCCTCCTTCCTGATGGCAGCGGGCTGGAGAAGCTGTGCGGCGGGTGGGTGAGCTCACCTGCGATGCAGAGGGCTTTCCGGGACGTTTACTTGTATATACATGATATCTTTACTTTACTGGTTTGAGTAAACAACAGAATTTCAGAATTCACAGCTGGAGTATGGTGCAGGTTGATGTGATGTGGTCATAGCGTGTATGTAAAGATGGACGACATGACAGCGCCCCAAACAGTCACGCCAAAACATCTGGACCGCCCCCTGGTGGCTGGCTGCAGTATAGCTCCTAACACTAGCCCCCCCTCCATTGTTAGCGGATGCCATGACAAATCAGTACACGTCAAATGAAATGTTCCCAAAGATGGTTTCTGTCAATTCAGGTAGTTGTTATCATGCTGATGTTTGTTCAAGTGTTCATTTTTCTGATAAGTTATTTGATGCTATAAAAAGGGGATGATTGACAACTTGTGGTGTGATTGTGTGATTGGTTCAAGCAGGTGTGTGGGCGGGACCACGATACTGATCAAATTACATCACCAGCTCAAAATGGCAGCGCCCGTACGCGGGATAATTAGGCTTAATTTTTGTGCAGCGGGAGGACGTGGAGTCGTGTCGGCCATCTTTATATACAGTCTATGTGTTAGCTTTTATTCAGTTCGGTCAGTGTGCTGCTCAGGCTAATTACCAACCGCTTTCTTTAAAAATATAGAATTTTTAAATAAATAAATGTTAAGTGCATCACTTTCTGTGCAATGAAGAGCAAGAGTAAAAGCTTTCACGAACTGACTGCAGGTTTCACAGCATCCAGACATGCTCAATATGGTCAAACTGCACCGTCAGACATGAGCGACGATGTAACCTTTTTGGTGTGCGACAGCTGATGGAAAATCTCCACCAAAAATGTTCCTTTTCCTTCACGCGTTCCCGTCCTCAGACCTGAGCAGATTCCAGTCACGACTCTCTGACTCAATGACGGGGTTTTTTTTTTTTTTAATGTTCCCGCCTGCCCTGGTGGCTCAAAAGGAAATTGATCGTTTGAATCCAGCTCCTGAGTTTTGGGGAAAATCATCACTCAACCCTGTGCCACATGCCAGCAGCTTCTGATGACCACTCATTTTTTTTCCCTTGATGCCTGGAGTACATGACAGTTTGTTTTGTGGCTTCCGGAAGAAAAAGCAACAGAATGGGGCTGTAGCCAACGTTTAAACAGAGCTACAGCTCTGACCTCAGCGCTCACATTTATTCTACCAGACACACACTGTGACAAAGCCAGGTTCATCATCTTAACCCTCTGCTGAACCACTTTCTCACCTCATGTCTCTTGGAGAAGTCCCAGCTGTCGACCCCGGGCGAGGTGTCGCCATAATCAAGCTGACGAGCTGAGATTTGTCTTTCTTTAAAAGGAAAACCTCAGAAAAACCACTCTCACATAGGAATAAGAAGGAGCTCTGAGGGTGGAAAGTCTTTTCAACTTACTGCTGAGGAATAAATTGGGCTTTTAGACGAGCAGAGCGGCCGTGGACTCAAAGAGATGAAAAAGAAAAAAATAGAAAAATCAAAGAGGCAAGAAATGTTCTCATCTGCCAGGATGTGGTGAAGTTCAGGGAGGAAGGAGGAAGGTATCCGACGCCTTTTCTGGGCATCTTTCGTATTCTTTAGTAGTTTAGGAATGTGCTTCTCCAAAAACACCAGCCAACTCCCTCTGAAGGTCGTACGTGGAGAAAGACTGGAGCAGTAAACTCGCGATGAACTCTTGATGAGCATGTCGGAAATTGTTGGATTGCTGGTGTTTCCTAAAGTGCATTTATGTTGTTAATATTCCCCAATCAATCCCATCTCCAGACAGACAACTTGGTGAAGCCTTTCATCAAACACACAGAGTACAACGTGCTTTACAGGGACCAAATGAAAAAACAGAAACGCTTGAGCCAGAGTCGTGGACTGGAGTCACACGACTTGGACTCGAGTCACAAATTAGATGATTTAAGACTCGACTTTAACACCAGTGATTCCTGACTGCACTTGGACTTGAGCCTTTATTACTCTGCTGTTAAAATGGCATTACATTTGGTGAAGAGCTCGCTATGACTTGTTTAGGACTCGAGACCTGCCTGTCTTCACTCGAGATTTGAGACGTGTGACTTTTAAAACAATTACTTGGTCCCAACCTGTGGCATAAACCAGCCTGCATACACGTGAATGACTACACCTGCATACACGTGCATACACGTGAATGACTACACCTGCATACACGTGAATGACTACACTACCCCGCCCAAGAAGCGTTCTGTTGAAAATACTGCACCATGGACCTTGCAGGGTTAATCGTGCCAAATCCCATGCCGACTGTATCTTTTAAAGTGAAGACCACATTTCCCATTAACCCCAGCGTACGGTGAGTTTTTAGAGCTTTTTGCTTGAAATCAGGTTGAGGCTGAACCTGCAGAGACAGGCGAGACTTAGAGTGGCTCCTTGTCATTTGACCCACTGTTAATATAATAAATATTTATTTGTGCAGCTTTAAGTAAAAGAGTATGTTCTTCTTCTAGTGCTCTACCACCTAAACCCATATCACACGTCCAGCATGAGGGTGACACAGGAGTGTGGACGCTCGCATCCCTCCCTGCTGCTGGACAGAGAGACTGATGTGGCAGACACACACCCGTCGTTCCTCGCAGCGCATTTCGCCACGTCTACCATTTTCCGTGGCGACAGGAGACGTGGCCGAAATAGCAGCGACGGTGACCTCTCTGTGGGAGGAGAGAGCAGGACAGATGGAGAGAAAGAGTGGGCGGAAGCAGCCGAGCGCGTCGGCACAAATCATCTCCACGCCAGAGGCTACATGACAGGCGACGGCAGCACAGCGCTGAGGCCTGGGGGGTTGAAGGTGAGACAGGTAAATGTGACAGACAGACTGACAAGAAGTGCCACCTGAGAGAATCCGAGTTACATCCCATACGAAAGGCACCGAGTCAAGATGTAGTTCGGAGATAAACTGGGCTCCTCCCAGCAGGTGGGTGATGTCATACAACAAAAAACTACTTGCCCCAAACTTAGCAAAGCAGCTCCATATAAGCAATTTGCAGATGTGGGATGTTGCTTAAATTTCCTTAAAACTCTGCAACTTGGAAAGTTCGCACCGTAGGGAAAGTCTCCCAGAACATCTCCAGTTTAAGTCTAACTGATTCAAAGTACAACCTTTTTTGGTATTGACCTAATCTACGAATATGTAAAATTGTCCATATTTTCTATTTCCATAAGTAGAAATCGCACCTGTCAGACAGGTTTCTGCGGTGCAGCAACAAAGTCATCAAATATCAAAGCAGAATACATACGAACGTATTAAGAGATTACAGAAACAAGCCTAAAACATGCCAATTATTCCGGCAAAAGCAGCATTACTTGTTGGTGTGTGAACCTGCTGCCTACTCAATTTATTCTTTTGCAAGAATGTCAAAGTTATCCAGCTCCCCGTTTCCTTTTGGGTTTGAACCCAAAATCCTGTCATGCTGGTGGCAGTTTGTGGCACCCACGATTTTCCCCCATATTGTGACAAACAAGATGCAAACTTCAGCTCGACTCCACTCGCAGCTGCACATTTATTTTTGACTTGCATCACAGTTGTCACTAAACACATATGTTGCTGTGTGCTGTAGTGGGCTTTACAGAAATAGACATTAAATTAATTAAAGACAGTGTGACTAAAAAAAAAATAGCACATTTGAAACCAGCCACTGTGACGGCTCATATATCCTGCTAATGAAGCTTCAATGTGTGACAAATAAATGTCACAAACATGTGTTAAAGCGCCACTTTCCAAAGTAGAACATGTCATTTATATAATATCCAATTAAAGGCCTGTTTGCTGTCAGTTTAAGTTCATAAGCCTGAAAGTTCATTCTCGACCTCGGAAATAGTTTGACAAAATAACCTTGACTCAAGGCCCGCTTACTGGCTCTCTTTATGACATTGTCAACCCACATACGACCATGTGGTTTCACGTGAAGTCCCATACGTCTTGTGTACTTCTAGGTCAACTGAGCCACATCCATCAAAACTAAGCAACCATGAGAGGTGGGTGAAAGCTGGTAAGTACAACTTGAATATACTTTTATAGTTTACTGCCTCTTTACGTGGCGCTCTATATAGGTCGCCACCTAATGAGCGTAATAAGCTGCTGCACAGACGACCTGCACGGCCGTATTTTTGGGGAGGACAGTCTCTGTTCTTTTTACAACTTGAGGAGTTCAGAGTGCTCCTGCGAAAACGTGAGGTGGGTGAGTAATGTGCAACACACTTACTGCTTACAGAAGACAAGTGGAAGAAGACGCCTCTCGCTGCGTTAAAGCGCGTCCCGTCTCATCAGGGCCTAAAGCGTTGCTTTGGTTGCGATTGATTTAGAACGGTTGCTTAACTGTTAAACGGGTCTTGTCGCACAATTTTAACAGATATCTGGCAGCCAGTCCAAACAATAATATTTCATGCCAGTAGCATAAAAGGCACTTATGACTCCCCAGCCCTGAAGCAGACCAGCAACTGGCTAACAGGCCAAACAGCTCCAGGCTTGTTAATCCTTTCTTTTCCATATTGCTGCACTCACTGCGCTCCATGGAGGGAAAACCTCCCACTGCTCCAGATGGCTGCCAGGTATGACTCTCTGTAACTGACTTTACCTGTCAGAGTGAAGCACAGCTTATGTGCTCGGCAAATCTGTGAAACAAAGGTGAAAAATCTCCTCCATCTGGCAGCGCACAGGACAAACCCGGGGCATCGGTGCCGCAGCCCTCATCTCATCCACATCAGTGAAGAGCAAAGCTTCACCAGGAAGTTACCCTCTCGATCGGGGGACGCAGCAGCAGCATTTCCAGGACTTTTGGGAAGCAAATAAAGCGGAGGAGAAGCCCACCAGCTGTGCAGAAGGTGCGATCTCAAAGAACACATTTGAATACGTGAGAGGCTCACATGGTGTCGACTCTGTGGAGGCCAACAGTGAAACGCAAGCACAAGCAGGATGTGCGACGCATGTTGTTTGGACCACAGCCACACTGATCCTGATGCTCTGCATTAGTGTCAGGATGAAAAAGGTTCAATCAAAAGGACAAAAGGAAACGCTAACGTTGAGTTATGCTCACTAGCTGGACCTCCTTGAATAAAACGATGAGATGTAAAATCATCACAGGAAATGTTTTGGCTCAGAATCACCGATCCTTTGAGACCTTGTTTTCCAAATAGGATCCACATTTGATGAAAAGGAAAAACTGTTAGCTGTTAAACTCAGTTATTATTAAAGTCGTACGAGTTACAGTATCTGGAGACGGTGATGTGCTGAAGGTCGCCGAGTTGAACCCAAACAAACCTTTGCTTTGCTCGCAGTATGAATTCATGCAACAGATTTCCAGCAGCAACTACTGAGCTTCAAGTTACGTCCTCGTCTTGGAAACAACAATATGACGCCCAAGAAACCCACACGTCACAGGTCTTTCTCACGTCTGTAGCGTTAAAGCTACATCAATTGATTTTTCAGGCCAGTTAAGGGCAGAAAAACTCTACAAAAACCTGACGGACACATAACTGACATGTAAACAACTTGCCATGTCCAACATGGTGGGAAAAAGTTGATTAATTACACATCCAGCAGACACAGAGAAGCTTTAACATCCCATTCAAGTTGTGTTTGTGTCCACCTTTCCAAGATGTTCCCTCCGATTAATCTCCGCTAATCTCTGTAAGCAGACATTTGCATGTGAACGAGCTTGACCACCATTTAGATTTTTATCAGTCTCGAAACCCGAGAGAAACCCAGAGCGATTTGTGACCCTCTGCGAGCGATTCGTTGTTTAACACAAGCCAACGTGACAAATATTCTCTGGTACCAGCTTCTAAAATCTAAACTTTCTGCGTTTCTCTGCTTCATATGAAACAAAATTCACATCTTTGTGTTTTTGACTGGGGACATTTGAGAAGGTCACCTTGGAATCTGTGAACAACTTGATGATAGGCGCTTCCAGGATTTGTTTGACAATTAATTGATTATAGATAATCCTTACAGTCCCAATAAACACAAACAGCACCAGAACAAAACCTAATGAATTAACTGAGTATGCGACTGCATTTCTGCCCGTGGTTATACAACAACTCACTGAAGTGAGCGTTCTGCTTCCTCTGACGTACTAAATCTCTGACGAGCGTCAGCAGGAACACATCTGTAGCTTTATGTAAAGAACCAAAATCAAAGCTGGGTCACTGATATGAGCTCAGACAGAACTGTGTTTGCACAGACCTCCCTCCTGCTTCCTCCCTCTCCTCTCAGGCTGGGAGAGAAGGGTGGTGGTGGTGGTGGTGGTGGTGATTGGACCCTGAAGACGTGGTGGTGTTTGTGGGTGTAAACAACAAAGTGGATTCCTTCTTCCTTCCTTCGATCAGCGTGCAAGTTCAAAGCCTCCTCGCAAAGTCGGAGCCTTTGCGGATCAGCCGCCGTTGGATTTCATTACCCCGCCGTGTGTGCGCGTGTGCAGGCGGGCAGGGAGGGAAGGAGCGGAGGTGTCGTTGGGGTTGACGTAGGCGCTGCGTCCCCTCTACAGGAGCTGCAGGTTGGCTCTGAGTTCCAGGAGCGGGCCGACACTGTAAACCTTTCACGAGGACAGCAGGGTCACGCTGGAGCCAAAGGGGGAACAAATGAGGCCGGACAAAAGAGAGGTTCTTTGGAAGCGCTGGGAGGAGTCCCGGAGCACAAAGGCCTCATTCACGGCCTCTGCTCTGTGCGACAGCCGGGGGGGGGGGGTTTCTGAGGTCGGAGCTCATCCACGAACATCCCTTTGTGCGCCCAAGTGTGCGGTGAATACGCGGCGAAATGAAAGAGCGTTCTCTTCGATCGTATCCTCCCCTGGTGTCGCCAATTCCTCAGAGAGAAGAGCGACCGGCGCTTGGATCAGAGGCGAACCTGCGTTGCTGTCATTTCTCTTCCCTTCTTCCTTCTCTACATGTAGGTCCCTTTCTCTGCGCCCCTTTAACTTTGAATGAACTTTGTTTAAGGTCGTCACTCAGAGTTATTTTGGATCACATCTCTGAGGGTTATTGACTCCTGTCCTTAAAAGGCAGCATCCTGGACCCTCGAAACTGAAAGAGAAAATGCACATTTCCATCCTGTGACTTTCACAGTCAGCGCTCGCACAGTCGTCCTCCTCCTCCTCCCTGACACTCAGTTGATGTACAGCACTAACGGAGCTCCATTGTCTCAGCCTGGGGTAGTTTGGTGAAGGTCACCGTCAAGTTATTCGAGAGCTGTGACAGTTATAGCTGCGAGTCCTTGTCAGACAGCGATCCGCCTGCGGAGCGACGGAGAGACAAACAGCTCCGCGGGGTCGGACTCGGGGTCCTCGAGCTGCTGCCCGGCTTCTGACTGTAAATACAAACAGTCTGTTGACGGTAACCAAACTGCAGCGGTGACACTTCGTATCCGTCCTCTGCTACAAGCGCTCGCTGCAGATGTTGTACTGCAAACAGTGAGATTAGCTCCTTTTCCGTCCTTATCTCCTTTCCTTATTTCTTTTTCTTCCTCCTTCCCTTTCTCCCCATTTATATCTCTCCTTTACGTGTCTTTTCCTCTTTCTAAATTACTTCTCTTTTTTCTTTTTTATGTTATCTTCCTTCTGTCTCTTCCTCTCGTTTCTTTCTTTCCTAATGTCCTTTTCTCCTTATTTAGTTTCTTTCTCTCTGTCTTCTTCCTCTACCCTTCCTACTTTCATTCTTAACTCTTTTTTTCCTTCCTCCCTTCCTCTCCCTTTCTTCTTTCTCTCCTTTCCTTCTTCCTATAATTTCCTTTCCGTCTTTGTCTCCATCCTTCTTTGTTTCTTTCAAATTTTGTTTTTCCCTTCCATCCCTTCCTTCCTCTTATTCTCTTTTCCTTTATTTTGTCTTCCCTTCTTCCTTCCTCTTTCCTTTGTACTTTCATTTTTCCCTTAGTATCTTTCTTTCCTTTTTCTGTATTCCTTACTTTCTTCTGATATTTCATATTACCTTCTACCTCCTCCACTTTCTTATTTTGAACCCTCCTTTCTTTCCTTTCGTCTTTCTCTCCCTTCCTTAATTTCCTTATTGTGTCCTAATTTGCATCTTTTTCTTCATTAACAGACATAAAAGCAACAGAAACCTGTTCTCTTATTCATAAGGAGTTATTTATTTATTAGTATTTTGGGGAAGAAAAACCTGCCCGCTTATATTTAAGTAGCATACCGAACGCAGACCCTTGACTTGTACTTGATCTGAGTCCATCGTCCATCACTGTTGCAACATTAACTCCACTGCACCGCTCTTTGTTTTTCCTTTGAATTATTGTAGGAACAACGTCACATTGACAAAAAGAAAGAGCGTCATTACAAAGAGGCAATCTCAGGTAACAGATGGAAGAGCAGCAGAGTCTCGTCTGATCGGGACGGGAAGGATGTGGAGGGTCTTTGCTTCAGCAGCATCTTCCCCCTCAGCTCCCGTTGTCACAAACAGCTCGAGCACAAAGGGAGAAAGAATAAAAAGCTCCTCCCGCCTCATTCACCTGACTTTAGATACGCATAAAGCACCGCTGAAGTCCCGAGCCCTGTTTCCTCCTGCCAGGTCTCCTGTTGGTGCTCAGGCCTGGCTGACTTCCCTAATCCTTCCCTCCCTGCAGGGGCTCTGGAGAGAGGAGCGAGGAAAGCCAGTGAAGTGCTGCATTGACCTTTAGGCATGGATCAAGTTCACGGCTTTCCTTCCTTCCTTCCTCCTTTCTTTTCTTTTTCTCTGTTTGTTCAACCGATCAGAAAGCGTAAAAACCCTCAACACTGGAGATGCGAAGATTTCACACAACAGCAAAACCACTCTGTAAGATTCCTCTTCCCTAACAGGGGCTGTGCTTTTGATATGCGAGTGGATCGCATTGAAGTAACAGTCTGACTGCGAGGCTTTCACAGTAGTTTTCACTCTTGTACCGTCACCTTTAGTGGTCGGTTTTGAGGCTGGTCAGAGAGAAGAGAAAGGAAAGCCAATGAGATGAGACGTTTAAATTTAGAGATGGTTCAGGTTCCTTCCTCGCCTTCTGTTTCTTCAGTTGATCTGACAGCATGAACAAATTCCCAAATCTTAAGATACCAGGATTTCACTCACTCTTCTTCACTACGAGTACTTTTGCTTAAATTTGTAAATTTTTACTGTACTTTTCTCTACTCTGCACAGAGAATATGTCAAAAATGATCTCAGAAGTAAACCTTATAACTTGTGTAATGGTGTAAACTATTGGTCTGTTACCGTCCTTTGTTCACAGCTCCCTCACCTTCGTGGCTCTTCACCTCTTTTTTTTTCTTCAAAATGACGTGAAAGCGCAAAAATCCTCCCAAAAACTGGAGAAACTAAACTCTAAAACTTGTCTTTCCAACTCCTGATTACAAGACGTGCTGCAAAGGGAACGTTTCTCCACGGTCACACCGTCGTACCTTTGCAGATTTGAGCACTTCTCGCACCGCTGCTCGGGAAGGACAGAACCGAGCCAACGACGTGCAACCTTTCCACAGTTCAGTGCAGAAATAAAGAGCACACACACAAATAAATAAATAAATCAACTCGTGTGCTGCTGTGAAGTCTTTGGTACGAGGCTGAGCCCTCGGGCACCTCAGGGCTCATTAATGTCCCGTCGTCTTGAGGCGCTGTGGGGAGGAGAGGCTCCGGCTGCTCGGGCCTCTTAAGGCTAATTTACAAGGGAAGCGGCAGCCTCAGGGTCACGGCTGACTCATCAGAGCCTGGTTTCTGCTTCAAAACTTCCTGCCCTCCAGTGCTTTGATTCCCATCAGCACAGGACTTGGAACGGGTACTGTGTAATTAAAGAGTTGAAGAGAAGACACCCCAAGAGGATCGGCCATCATAAAGCGCGCGGTGCCGACTACATCGTGGTCACGACACGTGAAAACCGATTTAACGGAGGCTCTTCAAGAGAGAACACTGTATAAAGCTTTGTGCAGCTGGCGGAATCTGAGTCAAAGCCATATAATACGACTAAAGAGAAGAAGGAGAAAAAGATCCATACACTTTGTCAGTTTTTCCAACTTCTCAGTTTGGAGGGAAACATGAGTAATTCATAATCACAGTCCTGTATTTCCATATACTGCAGACAAAGACGAAGCCTTTATTCTTGTTCAATCATTCACATTTACATACGAGGCATTCAGCTGATAGATAACCACGTTCAGGGTGACTTGAAGTGAGTGAGCAAACACAGCTGCAGCCGAGCATATTCATTTTTTTTGTTGTTGTTTTTCTACGGCCGCCCATCGTCTCCTCTTAACGTCGACTTCTTTAAAGATGACAAATCGAATGGAAATGCTCCTCACATGCATCGGTATTTAATGCCGTCTCAACACAAACGAGACAAACGAGAACCTTTGCTTCTTTAATGTACGGGGAAAAAAAATGCATGAACCTGACCAACACATTTGGTGCCAAATACTGAAACTGCAAGGCAGGAAATGCATGTTTAAGATACGATAAGTTATCTTATAACTAACTCAGAACTCAACAACCGTTTGATATAATTAAACCGCCCATACACCAGGGGAGGGGGGCACCTGCCATTAAACAGAAGAAGAAGACAAACGGCCAGTCGTGTTGCAGAAAATGAGGTACGCCTATAGGCACAGTGGCTAACATGCTAGCAGTTAATAAGCAAAGTAGTGGTAAGCGGAATGAGCGGCACCAAAGAAAACGCAGCGCACATGAGCAGCTGGAAGCAGGACGAAGCCCTCGTCAGCAAGATCAGGTCACCCAACAAAATTTCTCAGCCATTTACAATCCAAAGACACGTGGCAGCTGAGTCGATAAGAAATTACACTCCGACATGTTCTGACAATGAAGTTTAAAATACTTTAAAACTACAATAAACCACCTTGGTTTCGCCAAAACTGTACGCTGCCTGTTTAAATTCCGGGCGACAATCACAGGCGGAATGAAAGCGCTGAAGATTCTAACTCGCCAACGTGGCGTTCACAGCAACAATCCATCGCCGTTGCCTCCTGCTGTGACCAAGTCATAACGGACGTTCCTCTTCAAATGGGACGTGAGCTCAGGTGGAACACGCGAGTGTCTAATGGCCGCCTTGTTTGCCGCCCCTGTAAACCGTCTCGTCCGCTGTGCACGGCTTCATGAAGCGACTGCAGACCTTTCTGATGGCAGACACAGCCTTTTCACAGAGGTTTCAGTTCCTCTGCAAGATCTAACTTTTGGCAAACTATTGATCAAGTTTCAATTCAATTTAAAACAGAAATAACATCATCTAGAAGTCCCCCCACCCCTCCAGTCTTGTGGAAAACGCACACTGAATAATGCAAATGAAACACGCTCACCCTCCTTCAATAAATCAGAATAATAACGATGTCTCTAGCCGCTACCAGAGGAGCTCAGCAATCAATATCTGGTGGAATAACAGTGATTCTTTATGGCAGCTTTGGTGTGTCCTCCTGACTTGCACCACCAATACCTGATCAATACCTTATTAAGCTGTATCAGAGGCCCTGCTGGTGGAGTGAAAACACATGGGGATAGAAAGAACGTGGCCATGTCATGTTTTCAAAGGCTATAGGTGTTTATTTCAAGGTGTAGAAGGGAAGGTCCTGGAAAAAGCCAGTAAGCGGACCTTGAGTTAAATCCTTGTGTTCCCTGTTTTGCCAGACAAACCATCCAAAACGCCAAAACACACAGAGATTCAATGATAGAAAACTAATAAAACGGCAGCAAATTTCTCACATTTGAAATGAAAGAAAGTTTGGAATTTCTGTTTGATAAACGACGCCAGCGATGGAACCAAATCGTTTCTATCAACAAATTACATGAACAAACCAACAAAACAAAAAAAACCCAGTTAATTTACAAAAACTGCTTGGCAAACGTTACTCAAACACGAGGAAATAGTGCATTTATTGGGGACTATTTTCAGCGGCGGATGAATCCACATTTGGTGCTCTAGTGAGCATAGCAGGACGGTGTGTGGTGGGATTGAGTCCAAATAAACTCCGGAGCTCTGTGGCTCAAAGGAAGAAGACATCAGGCTTTGACAATACTTTTGTGTGTTTTGTTCGTCCCCATTGGAATTTGTTCACACTTATCTTGTAGGCAGCATTTATAAATGTGACCACAGAGACTGCTGTAAGGGATGAATCTGGATCCCCTCCAGCTCCAGGACTGTCTCTCTGACCTTTAACCCCCCTCTGCTGCCTGACTAATCGTCCAAATTACCATCGATATAGTGAAATATGGTGCTTGCCCCCCCCCCCCTTTGGAGGTTGTGGGCCACAGGTTGGCCACCCTAATCTGACAGTTAAAGTATTACTGCCCTCTAACAAGACCCCGGTCCCACCAAAAGAAAAACAACAAGTGGCCTCCCCCTCCCTCCCTCCTCCTCCTCCTCCTCTCTGTGCGTAGATGCCTGCACTCAATAAAACCCAAAGCTGCCCCATTTCCACCTGTTCCATTCAACTGGCCTTTTGTGCGAGGCGAACTGTGTCAGCGCTGGCCTCTCCGGAGGTCACGGAGGTCAGCGTCTTAACGCGAGGCGGACGTTTTAAAGCCCCCGAGCTCAGCGCTTTGGTGCACAGCTGAAACGTGCCGCGAGCGAAGGCCGACCACGTCACAGCTTCCTGCGAGGAAATCTGTCGAGACAAGTATCTAAACTAAGCAAAACCCCTGTATGAGTTGTAGTAATGATATTTGCCTCCCGCATCTTTTTTTATGCTTACTCTGCATTTAAAGACTAATCCCAAATCAGAATATCTGTGTCCGCTAATGCCCTGTGCAAGCACGCTAATGCTAATAAGGATAAACCTCATTTGTGGTGAAGCAGAGCTACAAGGAGCTTTACAGACAGTGAAACAAAGAATGAGTGAAAACTCAAAAGATGAGCAATAAAATAAAAAGTCATTTTTATTGGTCATCTTACAGGGACATTAAGGAGTAAAACCGACAATTCAGCCAGCAAAACATCCACAAACACCTTAAAATCCATCCATAAAGATGAGTTTCAAGCGGGTGATTTAAGAGACGACGCTGAAGGATCCCGTTGTTTCACATCACCTTTTCCTCAATTTAGGATCATTACGTCTGAATTCCTCTCCTCAACTCCCCGAGGAGCAATAAAAGACATGAACATAATCTGCAACGCCTCTGCTATCTCTTCTGTAAGTGGACACTCTCAGAGACTGCTGACAGATTTTGGAGATGTTTCTCCTTAATGATCCATCTGAGACGTATAAAAGAATGAGTGCATATTGGGAAAGGAAATGAAAGAGCAGCGTGACACAGCAGAGAGAGAGAGACGTTTAAGGGTTTGTTTCGGGAAAACCTTGCACCGATACTGAGCAAAGCTTCACACTTCAGCAGACGAACGAGAGGTTTTATTTAATAATTTTCTACTTTCTGTGTTGAAGTATTTAACTGATGCCCATAACACAAACTGCACGGCCCACACAGACAGAAGGAGGCACAGTAGCCAGGATGCAAATTTTCATGAGGTGCGTACAAGTTTGCGCCGAGGCTGCACCTCCGTCTGCTCTTCAATGTGGCACAAGGCAGCAAGACCTTCATCAGACATGTAGAATGCATGAATCAACCGACAGCTTTCTTTCAACATTCAAACCAGGGGTGTCTGCTTGGCTGTGGGCTGAAGAGAGATATATTTGTGAAGGCTCAGAATAGGCCCCTGCTGACGGATCTGCAGCCACGCAAGCGACTTCCTCCGTGAGAAGCTCTTATTTCCCCTATTCATAGGTGGTCACCAAAGCCGGCGTGAGGACACCGGTGCCACTGTGCAATGCTCTTCATTAAGACCTGAAGCAGCCTGTAAAAGGCCTCTCGCACAGACTGTTACCAGCAGGATCAATACCTCTCTAGCATTCATTGCAGCCCTTCCAACATCTGAGAACATAGAGCAGAAACCGGGCGTCTCACGTCCCTGTGGCCTACTTGCCCTTGGACTACCAGCTCCAAACCCACTCCCACCTCCTCTAAACAGACGTAGCTCTGTCCCGGTGTGTTACGGACGTCTCCTGGGCTCGCCGGGATGCTGCCGTCCTGTATTTTTCACCCGCACATGCCGGAGAGATGAATGGCTCGGGCCGACTAATGACAGATAACGAGAAGCCCAGCCTCTTCTTTCTTTCACCAGGCTCACCTTGTTTTTACTGCCTGTTCCCTCACAAATTACAGTGAAGTCGGCTTCAGCCGGTCCAGATGTTGCGCGGCAGCACCTGATATTATATCACTGCCGCTCTGCCGCAGCACTCTGAACGCTAATTGCAGCATTGAAAGTTAAAGTGGCTGTTTGCAGAGCAGCTCTCACGCTGTGAAATATCTGTCGTTACAACTTACAGCTCCTCCTAGTATGTGTCCTGTGCCGTTTAGGGCCCCGAGGACTGAGCTGTTACAGGAGTCCCTGCATCAAAACTCCATAGCTGCTTTAAGCATTTCCAAAGAGGAACATGTGACATTAGAAAAGCTGGTACATAATGACATTAGTTGGAGTGAGGGGAGCACTTTTCCAGACCTTAGTCACCCACAAAAAGATGGAGCAAATACTCTAAGAAATCACTTTATTCTAGGGCTGAAATGGGACAGAAATTAAACATGTCCAGAAGGGAAGGCTGGGTGGAGGAGTGAAGAAACACAGAGTGGGAACGCAGGAGGAGGAAGAGGAGGAGGAGCAGAAGGTGGCATGTTACAGCTCCTGGACCAAACTTGCTTGCTGATGTTGTGGCACTGTTTATACTCCAGATTAATGATTGCCGCGCCTGTGCGCCTGGGAGGGAAGATAGGAGGAGGCAACGAGGAGGCGAGGGGGAGCCGCGAGACCGCGTTTACCTTTCCACAGCCGTCCCCGGCAGAGGCTCGAGGGTCTGCCGAGGCCGAAAAAGTGAGCATGAGTGCCGTGCTATTTCCAGTGGACAAGATAAAAGATGCCCGCGTCGCTGTGCTCAGACGTGGGAGGCACGAGGTGCTGGGGAGAAGTAATTGCCTGCTATTATTGTCCCTCCTGGCTTATTGGTGGCATTTTAACCCTGTGGAGACAAGAATAGTGCCTCCCTCTATTTTTTCCCACTCGGGCTTTAGCATCCAACGCTCATGTTCGCCGCAGCTTCTCTGTGCATAATGTGCCACATATAGCATGCTCATAGTACAGCTGACAGAGGGGAGAATTAACTGACGGGTCGGTGGAAACTGTTGTTGAATGGTTTCTTCGGGTTTATGACGGTAGAAGCAGGGAGAGGCAGTATAATTCACAAGATGCCTATTGACAAGGAAAGTATTTTTACAGTGTCGGTGACACAAGTGTGGAAGATTTAACTGTTAAGCTGTCATTTGGGGAGGTTGTCATCAGGACCTGACTACGTGTGAATCCATCAGTCCACAGCACGCTTCCTCCCTGCGAGGCTTGTTCCGTGCCCTCTGCGTGGCTGCAGATGTGCCCTGATGTTCCCATGATAACCACGCTCCTGTAAAAGTGCAGCACTTTATCGTCACTGTGGCAACATTCAGCCCTCCATATTCCTTCAGCGAGATAAAAAAAAACATAACCCATCATGCAACCATGCATTCATTTTTTGGCTCGTTTTGCCCTCCATCTGTCACATTAATTTCTGCACGAAGTGGCAACAAAGTGGTTCCCATACTGAGCACCATGGGCCCTCAGGAGTCCTCGAGGCAAAATGTCTCCAGAAAAAGTTAACGGAAGAGCTTAATTTCACCGTTAATTTTATTCTTTTATTTGAAAAAAAAAAAAAAGTCTATCAGATTATCGGTTTATTGCAGACGGAAATTGAACCAAAAGCACTGCGCAGTTTACCCATTTATTGATAATAGTCTATAGTTCAGTCTAAATGTTGGAAACAGGTCAGTTTAGCAACTGTTCTGGAGCTTCATTCATCTTCATCCAGGACTTCTCCAGTACCTCCATCATCATCACATGAGGGCTGAGATACCTAGATAGTGTACTTCTGATAATGTACTTTTTTGATCTTCTTGCAGTAGAAGATATTCACATTTTGTTTTGTATGGTGATGTAACATTGGGGTTGAAAACAGTCCAAACTGATCTGTTCTGTGAAAAGAAATCTCCTGTATTTTTCAGTTAAAAGTGACTGGAGACGTGGAAAAGGAAGCAGGCCAATATCCAATTCTAAATATGACTGGAGATAAAATGGCAATGGCAAAACGGAGCAGGAAATAAATCCATCCACAGGACAAATGTGAAGAGATGTCCCCAAACTTCTGCTATTTTTTAGTTACTGTTATTATTTAATGTTGCAAATCTCTTGCCAGCATTCACTAGAAGAATATGCTCAGAGTCTTTATTAAAGACTGACTGTTCTGATCTTTCCCTATACGGAAAAGGCCTATAAAAAGCTTCTCGAGTTGGCCTCTGTGGCATGACTAATACCCAAGTTGCGATTCTTGCAGTATCTTCCCAAAGTTTCATTCAATTACAGCGTTGATGCACCAGGTCACCAAACTATAATCCCCTTACTTATTCTCGACCGGCTCCTCCGGTCAGGTCTATGTTTGTCTCTCTCTGGAGCTAAAACGACAGACACCCCGCCGAGCAGCAGCGTCACGGGGGTAGAAACCCTGAATAAAACCCTGACAGCCCACCAGAGACAGAGCTGTCAGACGCCCAGAGGGTGTCACCGAGCAGGACAGCTGACTCAGCCGAGGCAAACAAAGCGGGAAAAAATGGGACATGAAAATGTAATTTTCCCCTATTACATAAATGCCTCGATAACAGCGGCGCAGCTTCACGCCACGGTTTAATTCCAATGAAATCATTTGATGTTCCGTCAGCGAATCGGAGCAAACAAATTGCAGCGTCGCCCCCCTGCTCTCGTGCACGGCAGCTCATCGAAAATGTATCCCACGTTCCAGCTCCCAGTTCATGCCTTTCCTCCTGCTTCAGAGAGTGAACAGGTTATCATGTTTAGGCATACACCTGCGAGACAGACATTCCTATTGTTCTACATGCTGTACGTCAAGTGGGGGGGGGGGGTGAAAGGGGTGAACTAGCTAGTTCACACAGCGACGCTCCCCCAAACGGCGTGCAGACAACTTCTCGGCTTGCAGGAATAAAATAAAAATTTTAAAAAACAAGTCGCAGCCACCGGTCACCCAGCTCTCACGCTCTTCACGGGCCGAAATAATGACCAAGACAAAAGAGCCGCGTCGTGCCGGACAATGAGGCAACTGTTAAAGTAAAAGTTTAACGTCCCCATTCAGTCACACTTCGCTCGCTCGCAACAATGAAGCGCATGGCCGGGGGGGTCAAAGCGTTGGCTCTTGTTCTCTCAGAAAATCAAGTCTGGATTATAGATCAGCTTGTTTGCAGGCGTCACATGTTCCTCACATGTTTCTGCTGTCACTGAACTTTAAATTCCTCCTTAAACGTCTTCTTTTTTTTTTTTTACCCCCTTAGGGCAGAACTCCTAGGCCATCAGGGCTCTTAAAGAGGCTCGAGGCCTCACATTATGTTAAATTCTGTCGACCAAGTTCCTTTCACAGGCAAAACAAAGGGACGGAGGCGTTTAGTCTTTACCTCAGACTGGCCTGTCATAAAGCGAGTCAAGGCATGTTTAACTTGTCTAGCTAGAGGGCAAAGATCATTCCAGCAGACCGGAGAGTCTCTTCGTGGACATGAGAACAAAGGTGACTTGAAACTGACAAAGGTGAATATTAGAAGTCTTTCCTCCTGTCATTTTAAAAAAAAATCCAATAGCGCTGGTTTGAAACGAGCTGGCGTCGTTAGGAAAAGGGTGCAAAGAAACGGCAAACCAAACCAAATCTGTGCTTCTGTGGCGTTGAAGCAACTTCAAACAGAGCCGATTTAAGAACAGCAGCAGCAGGTCCAAAAGTCCAAAAACTCATTGATTTGTTATTTTGCAGATCAAAAGAAGTCTAGACCACAGACGTGGATCGCCAGTTAATCATGACGCTCCGTTTTTAGAGCATCAAATAACTCATTAAAACCAAACTTATCACTTGAACAAACATCAGCGTGATAACAACCTACCTAACATAACGGAAACCATATTTGGGGACATTTTATTTGACGTGTACTTTGACTTTTGGCTCATGTCCCATCCGCTAACATGGAGGGGACAGGATTTATGAGCTACAGGAGTTGCAAAAATGTAACAGCAGATTAACGCCCATATACAGCAAAGCATGGACGTAATGTTTGCGTGTCCACGTGCCTTTGGCCACGTAGTGTAGCACACGCAAATAAAGTCTTTAAAACAAAAGAAAGGTACCGGGGAGGATGTAACCCGAGCGAGAGAGGGAGTGATTTCTGACAGCTGTAGTTGCGTCAGATGAAAACAAGCCTCCATGCCAAGTCCATCTCTCTTGAATAAACAAAGGTTTCAATTGTTGAACAACTCAAGTGTGCAAGGAGGCGCGAGGTAACGCAAATACAGTCACCGTGACCTGTTAAACTCAATACTCTCAATCCACGAGAAGATGTAAACAGAGTAAGTCAGCGGAAGCGAAGTCAAATATGCTTTGCCAATCGTGAACAAACAAAAATGTCATCTACGGCGTCAAATAAAGAGCCAGGAAGTGATAAGAGATCAATCCCCTCCTCGACAAGCCGACAGTCTTCATACGTTGCTCCTTTCCTTATCAGTCAGGCAGGGGGCCAAGATTCGTACGCCCCCTGTGGGCTCGAGCAGAGACGGAGCGGGAACCAGCTGTGTGTCATCTGCTGAGGGTGGCGCCGGGGCTCAGGTGAGGAGGGGAAATGAAGTCGCCGACAGGCCGAGTCTGGCTTCCGACACGTTACCCCGAGGCAAACATCCATCTCCAGCTGCCATCATCTGCTTTATCTTACGGGGAGGAGGGGGGGCGATGCCACCGGGCTCCTTTTAGTGAAAGGTTAACAGTGCAGGGTAATGAGCAGCGGCTCAACGACAATCGCAGCGCTCTCATAAAACTCTCTCCGACCGGCCGCGGCACAATTAAACCGCTTGGCTTTAAATCTCGGGGAATTTTACACTGAGGAATGTTTTGGGTTTTTTTCCGTGTCGTGGATTAGGAGATTGATGCCAGTCATCATCTTAAAAGCGAGGGAGATGAGATTTAAGGTAGACACCTGATAATCTGTTCATGACGGGAAGAGGAGAAGTGTCCGTTTTTGTACTCACTATCCGATATCTACTGCACAGACGTCCCCGCGCGACAGAATTAGCACCAGAAAACAGTCATTTGATTGACTTGGAACCAATTTTGTTTTTTTTATAAACTCAGACATTAGACTTAATTAGAAATACACATAATGTGAAGGAGGACTTCAAGTCTCAGTCACACACTGTGCTACAAAGATGGATCGCAGCGGGCTGGATGTCAGTTAGATGATGTGCTGGTGTATTCAGATACATGTGGCGTGCACCCGGGCTCCGTTCGCCTAACTGAACACGAGAACGTGATGCATATTTGACAGCTGATTAACAGTTTAAGTCACTGCGTTGAGATGATGTTTGGGTTCTCGCCCGCTGGTCGGATTAAACAAGCAGCACGAAGAAGTCCGTTTGGATTCCAGGAAGTTGTAATTGTCTTCTTTTTTTCCCCCCCCACTTGACATTTAAGCACCTGGCCTAAACTAAGGTTGACCTTTGAAGCTGTTAGAACGTATTTACTGCAGGGTGCTTTGTGTTATTCTGTCGGGCACACATGCTGGGGAGAGCTAGACGCGCCTCGACCTCACACGAACTTCTGAATCAGCGCTGGAGCTCAACCTGTGGCTCAGGCCTCCCAGAGGAACAGATTTTGGGGGTCGGGAGTTGTGGGATTTGGAAAAGCAGCTGCTGACATGGATGATTTTTGACCTTCGAGAAAAACTCAACAGTATATTCTCTCTCGCTCAGTAGCTGCAGATTCACTGACTTGCTTAACGGCACGCCACCTGCATTTTACACATGCTAATTAATTGTATCATTTACATTTTTATTCTTGAATAGCTAAAAATGTGTCTCTCGTGTATCTTCAGCCTCAATTTGAAGCTTTCTTCTTGCATTTTCAGAGGAATCCTTTTGATACAATGATTGCCGTCTGCCTACACCATCGTTAGACTATCTAGTGTTGTATTATTACTAGTATAATTATTACTGTACTGTATTGTTCAAATTGCATAATAAAGGTTCTGCTTTTTGTGCAGTTTAATTTTTCTTCTCTTACATCAACACCTAAATAGCAGCATTTTATTGTAGTAAATACAGTAGGTGTTAAAGTAGCACAGTAACATTTCAGTATAATACTTTTCTTCAATTTACAGTATGTTAAACCTACTATAGTTAATTTTACGGTAATTTTACCATAGTATGAAATACAGCAACTACTGGATAGTTGGTCCCAGTAAGTTACTGTTCATTTGACAATAAAACACTTTAGAGTGCAGTTAATTTTCTGTGAAAAATTCCCCCAGAAATGTAAAAGAAAGAACTTCAAAATTCTGAAGCATAAATGCATAAATTTCTACCGAAAAATGTTTAAAAAACCAGAATGTGAAGCCAGCAGGTCAGATAACACAGTACAAAGAGTTAAAGACCCTCAAAGTCAGTCACATGTTGGAGTGATATTATTGGAGCTTTTAGTTATCCCCCCCCCTCTCTTATTTTGCAGATGAGCTAAAGGTCACGGATGACTGGTATCAACTTTGTGCATTCGTGGAATAAAACGGAATGAGATTCAAATTTTGAACAACTTTCAAATCTCATGGCGCTTTTTAACAGATACACCAGAGACTGACTTTGTTGGAGCTTTTATAATTTAATTATTTTGCAGCTGAAGAGAATCCGCAAATATCTCCAAAATACGGAGAACTCCCTTGCGTGCTCTCATTTTTCATATCTCTTTAATTTAACTTCAGTCCTTTCTTACAGACAAAAGAACACATTTTTTAAAGCAGCCTCAACTCCCGTATTCAGGACAGAAAACAGGAGGGATGAAGCAGAAAAAATGAACCCTGTGGATAGCAGGTTTGTGATCTGCAGCCGACGGGGACAAAGACTTGGCTCGGTGCAACGCTTCTCTGTATAAACACTTGTAGCTTCAAGAGCCTGCAGGCACAGACAGAAGGAAAAGTAGAGCAGGCAAGACGAACCTGGGTATGGGGGGACTGCATGCTGGCATTTACAGATAGGAGGCAAACTGGCTTGAATGGCGAGCCGGGAATCAAAAACTCTGAATGAAGCGAGAGACAAAAGGCCGGCGACTTCCCAGACCTGCGGCGATGGAACTAACAAAGCCACCGCCGGATGGGGCGGGGGGGGATCGGAGGTTTTTTTTGGGTGGGAAGGGGGTTGATGAGAAAGTGGAGCAGCTAGCTTGTTTGTTTGCCCATTAGCCTGGCAGCTGGGTGTTTGCCAAAGGTTGCAATGCTTCCCTCCGGTCCTCCACAGCTCTGCATGTCTGCAGAGGGCTGGTGGTGGTGGGGGATGGGGAGGGGTTAGTTCCAGTCGAGGGTGCATGGCGAGCTCTCATTTAGCCCCGGCAGCACTGCTGAGGCTTGGGCCTGTGTCAAACAGAGGGCTCATAAACCCATCCTTTTTCTGTTTCCCTCTCCCTCCTCATCCATCCCCTACAAGGCAACAGTCAGACCAGCGTTAGCGCTGCACCAGTAAAATCGGCTCCTCAATCACAGCGCGACTGCTGCATCGGCACAGCAAGCTCCAACACCGAGCGCCGTCCAGCCTGGTGTCAACTTTTCCTGCAACGCAACACGCTACTGGCCAAGCACACGCATGTAAGAGCACATACTCTGCAGCATGGAGGACGCTACTGTTTACATCACAACTTTGGTAACTGAGACATCAGTTGTAAGCGGCTGTGCAGTGTTTTCCCTCGAAACTCATGGATACTCGGACTGGACTTCCTGGATCGCGCTTCATCTTCTCGCCCATACATGCAGCAACACGCCCGCACCAACTTGCAACCTCGCATTTGTTATTTCTGCTTTACATGGTCTTACACAACCATTTGCCCCCCCGTGCACCCATGTCTCCACCCCGTCTCCAGGTCCCAGCGCTTCCTAGGCTCAGATGACACAACACCTTCATCCCGTGGCTCGTCAGCCACCAGCCCGACCCGACGGCCTTCTCCTTCCTACATCACTACACGCTACTTTCACATTATTAAACCTTGCATGTTGACACTTAACAGAAGTAACACTGCTGACTTTCATCAACACTGAAAACTTGAAATTACGACATTGACAATCATTCACATATTTTGTTTTTCCAACTCTGGTCCTGAAAGACACATTATTTCCTTCAGCTGTTTAACCAACGAGGAACCAGTATAAATAGACTAACGAGAGAACAAGGGACAGGCGAACACATCTATCAAATCAAGAAACACAAGGGCAGGAACTGAACAGACAGGAAAGATGTCAAAATAAAACAGGAAACAGACAAATACATTCAAACTGTAACAAATGTATCCCCACTTTTGTTTTCAGTCGACTTCGTTCACATTTTCCTGCATTCAGAGTGCCACTCAACGTCCTGATTGTAATCCTTTCATAGCAAGCCATTGAGCTTTAAGATTTATAACCTGTAGTGCCTTAATCAATAAGTCTCAAGGTGCTTTAATGCTTCCACGAATGTCAACCAACCTCAGCGATGGTACATGAAAATGAAGCAACACCGTTTCTGCACTATGAGATTCTCGCTCGAGCAAAACAAATGGGGAAACTGCTGCTCTGGCTCAAAAGTACGGATGCAAGAAGCAGTTTAACTTTAAAAGCATCTTGAAATGAGCAGCCAGTGTAGGCACTTCACAGCCTCGGGCCTCTTAATAATTCAGATGTGGTAGAGCCCCGGATGGCAAGTCCTCAAATGATCTATTTCTGTGAGTCCTGGGTCACAGTGCCTCTGAAAAGCCCCCATTCTCCTGGTGTCGGTGAGGCCAGCGCTCACTTCATTATGTTGGGAACTTCACACATCACAGTGGCAGGGAAAACCTCTCTAAGGGATCGACGGGGAGGAACAGGATGTGCAGCGTTTGGAGCGGGGGTTAATTTGGAGAAATCAAGATAGAACTACCTGAAGAGCCAATAAACCTGGCTAGGTAAAAAAAAAAAAAAAATTAAAATAACTCGCTGCAGGTTTTTGTCTGCAAAACAAGTCCTTTATCCTTCACCTGACTCGAACAGCGACAGCGTAGCGGCACAGCACGTCCCTAGACTGAACTTCATCCTGTGCTTGAAGCTGGGTTTGTTTTGATGATGTGTTGATGCTGAGCACCAAAACACAAACAAGCGCCTACTGAGTCAAACGTTTAAATGGCAAGAAAATGTGCAGCACCGGCAGACAACCGATCATCAACTCTCGGTCTGGCCACTAATAATTCACCAATAAAATCACAATACTGATGTTTAAGCATGGCAAGTTTCAATGTTTGTTTGTAGAATCATATGTGCAAAAAAACAAACATTGTGCAAAGTTTTTCGGTCATCAGGCATCAGTTAGTCACCAGTATCAGGAAAATGCTACTTGATACTATATTTAAACAAATTACACAAGAAAATATGACTTTAGGACTCCGTAAGATGCTGAATGTCCTGAACAGGTAAATTATATGCACATTTTGAAGCCAAAGTTACTTTACAATTTAAATAAAAACTCAGATCTTCTTGCACGGTTCCCTCCCTCCCTCCTCTGCAGTCAGGTGACCCTACCTGTCCAGAATTTCTTATCGAGCTGAAATAGGAAAATGCTGACGCAGACTTTGTCACATAGGACAGAGGTAAAGTCGGGTCCCTGTCATCTCTCACACGATGTTCTTTCTTAACCCCCATTTCAGTTCTGCCTCTTTTAGCCCTTCAATACTTTCTCCCCAGTTCAGTACTTTGCTGTTTTCCATCGCGAATGAGGTCCGATTCGGCTTTTCCTCTGATCACACGGGTCGTTTAGAGCCACACGGGGGTTTGGCAGCAGCATGAACACTAATCAGCAGCGGCCACAGAAAAATGATCACTACAGCTTGAGCCTCAATCCACCAAGGGAGTTTCCTGTAATATACATTTTCTGTCCAACAGCAGTCAGATCCTATTAGTGCTTTTAATGTCATACTTCACCGCCGAACCCAAACAGGCACAGCGTCGACGGATATGAATCCCCGTGCTGATGATGTTCCCCCTCGGCGCAGAGGAAGGCAGAGAGAGGCTCTTTTAAAAGAGCTCACTGTATTTGCCTTCGCTGTACTCGGCTTTAAATTGGAGCCGATTTTTTTTTTTTTCACTTTTCTTTCCAGTCAGCGGCATCAAACTCCAGTTTTGAGGTGTGTCGGGCAGCAGAAGCAATCGCACACACTGCTGAGACTGTTTTTCTGATGGTGACTAAATATAAAAAAATAAAAATACCCGTTTTTTTGAGAGATCACGCTGAAGCTGGGTGGAGCTACTGCGATGAAAAGTGAACCATACTGCGCACATTAACAGCATTATTAGTCACATTAAAGATGTTTTCGTCATGTAGCCATTCGCTTATTAAAGAAAGTAA
Source organism: Gadopsis marmoratus (assembly GCA_036023855.1). Classification (NCBI taxonomy): domain Eukaryota; kingdom Metazoa; phylum Chordata; class Actinopteri; order Centrarchiformes; family Percichthyidae; genus Gadopsis; species Gadopsis marmoratus. The sequence goes on from JAVQJF010111861.1 coordinate 24,719, forward strand.
GCCAACATTTACACAACACTTGTTTCTGATTGGCTGGTCAAATATTTAACCGCCGTTCCACATCACTCACTAAAGCTGCTTCACGCTACGTTAACAGTTAACTCTCATTAATGAAGCTAACCTAATTGTGTGTGAAACTGGCTACAAACACTTAAGAATTTGAGGGGTAAATGGTCGTGGTTTCATGGTCGGGGTCAAGCTCAAACAGAACTAGTCTGTACAAAGGAATTAAAAGTGTTTATAGTTGTTTCGAGCGGCTGCACCAGAAGGCAAAGAGAACAGCCGGCCATCATGGGAAGTATTTTTCAGGCCTTTTAGCCTTCATTTTTACGAGGCCAGGGAGAGCTGAAAGAAATCAAGGAAAGAGGGGAAGTTGGGCAACAACGGCCACCAGGACCCCTCCTGTCCATTACTTTTAACATGACACCTCTTCCTCTTGGAAATGACGTGCGATTATTTGCTCAACATAAATCAGGAGAAAGCAGTCATACCCTGACCCCATGACCCCGTCTTCGGTTCAGAGGTTCTCCTTTCTTGGACCACTTCTAGTAGGTCCTGACCCCTGCAGACCGGGAACACCCCACAAGAGCTGCAGTGTTGGAGATGCTCTGACCCAGTCGTCCAGCCATCACAGTTTGGTTCACATCCTTCCACTTGCCCATTTTTCCTGCTCCAATACATCAACTTGGAGGACAAAATGTTCACTGGATGACAGATGCCATGGAAACCAGATAATCAATGTGCTTCACGTCACCCGTCAGTGCTCACAAAGTCATGGCTAGACGTATAGGCCCAACACTAACCACAACTACAACCGTCAGGCAGCCAACTCGAGCTGCGCTGCTATAAACACACCTGACATGCTTCACTCTCCACAACCATCTACCAAACGCACCCTCCCAATCTGACTATTTAAGCAGAAGCGTCCCATCTCTCCCTCTGCCTGTCGACGCCACTGCTGCCCTGCGTCAGTATTGCTGCCTGTTCTTTCAGCCCCAGCATCCACCTGCGGGCTCCGACTATGGAGGGTTTAAGATACTTGCTGATCCCTCCCCAATATCTCTTTGTAAACACATCTGCGGGGAGTGACGAGGTCGGAGCCTGGACGCCAAACTCTAACGAGTTGAAACGACGGAGACGGAGAGATTACAGTGGCTGAGACTAAGAGACAAAGGAAGTGTACAAGCAGCACATTTCATGACCTTTTATGGTTCAGCATATTGCACACTATACATGTGCACTGATGCTTGCATAATGGGAAATGTGGTCATAAGTTCAGAAATTAACCAATGAACCTGACAGTAGTTGAGTGGAATCAAAAAGCATTTCTCTAAGAGAGAGAATTTCGGATGTATTTATTGTACACTTCACAATACATAGCTGGTTATCAGCGGCTCTTTGTCTTAGAGCTTCCCAATGTTCAACATGGGAGAGAAATGACTCAGGGGTAAAAGTGTCAGGATTGGGATGAGACAACAAACTGGAACCAGTCAGGACATGAAGAAACTTTAACCCTCTACAAAACGTGCAACAGTTACCGTACATCTAAATCACCATGAATGGCAACGACAAATTTGCTCACATTGTAACGAGTGATCTGTGGAGAGCCGGTGTGCTCGAGGGGTTTGGAGTTGCACCAGCGCATCAAACTACAAGCACAGCCTCGGCAATGCTCAGGTTAATGCTCCGCAGCTCTGCCTCTTTTGTAAACCTTGGCATTACAGCCTGGACCTCCGTCTTGATCGTGCCATTCTCGAGGTGCCCTACATTTTGATTCCTACAGAAACGGTGACTTGCAATGCCAGGAATTCAAGCCTTGAGGGACAGGTGATATATTTGGACATGGCGCTGCATGTTGCCGAGCCGTGCTGTCCCTCACTGCGGGCTATAGGCTGTTTGTCAGGCCTGGTGGCACACTGCACCGCTGCAATAGGTCTGGAGTTATTTAAGTCTGTCAAGACGCATGTAGAACTCTTTACCCACAATCCCCTCGGCTTCATACTGTGCAGCCGTTAAGTGAAAGCAATGGGCAGCATGGGCCCCCGAATACGGCAACTTTTACTTCAGGACATTTTCGGGGTACACAACAACTATTTCTAATAATTTAACAGACTAAGATTTTAACATGAAATATCAAAGATCTGCCAACTTTTCTTCTCTAATAAAAGACACATTTCGTTGATAACGACCTCATCAAGTGAGTTCTAGAGAGTGAAGTTTTTCTCGGCGTTTCCTGTTTTATTGCGACATCTTCCTGTTCCCTAGTGTTCACCTGTCCTTTGTGTCCTCGTTAGTCCCTGGTGTATTTATACTGGCTCCTTGTCTCGTCATGGTGTCAGATCGTCATGTTTGAGTTCCGTGTTCCTGTTTTGCCATGTGGATGCACCTCGTGTGCTTTCGTCTCCGGACCTGGACTACATGCCTACTTACCTGTGCCAGCGTTTCCTGTGTTGCAAGTTCATTGTTATGATTAAATCATTATCCAGCTCCTGTGCCGTCCACATTTTTGGGTCCCATCCCTGCTGCCTGCACTCCCCAACGTGACATTTACAAACTAAGCTGATCAGCCGTCACTGGGCCAAAGTCTGTGGCAGTCCGTTGTCTGCATCTCTTCTGCAGAGCTCAGTTCAGACATTTTATGGACTATACGAGTAATATACTCAAAAATATATTTAGCAGTATACAAACGAGAGTCAAGAGTCTAAATTAGAAAAGGTGCCGACTCAGTTAAAGAGACTCTTCCTGTTGTATAACACCTGCAGCTCTCTATGTAAAGAATTTGATAGCTTCTTCCTCCACTGGCAGCCATGTTTAGTACATGATGTAAGCACTCGAGGTTGGGATGTTTGGGATGACCTGAGGGTGATATCAATTAAGACCTCCGTTTACACCCGGATGATACAGGTTCATCTGAGCACAACCCTCTGTGGGTCTAATGTGACTGATCAGGTTACACGGCTGGAGCTGGAAGTTGGACGACTTGTGGCTGTGGAACATCAGCCAAACACCGTCTCCCCTCGGCCTCTGCAACTTGTCAGTAGAGACTGAACCCGTGAGAAGGTCTGATCAATCTAAACCGCTTCAGCTGTGAGAACTAGACTCTGATGTCTTGCTCTTCAGTGTCTGTATCTCACCATCATCCCTAATCGATCACACACGTTGAACACATACAAATCACAATCGCTTTGATTAATATGGGTTTCTGAAGACCAAACCAACATTTCTGTTTTAACAAATTCCAAAACCTGCCGGATTGGCTTCAGCTTGACGTCCTGTGTGAGGATGTCACGGCACTTGATTAATTGCCTGGACATTTAATGACCCGGCCGTTGGACGATTAGATTTTTGGCACATCAGACATTATGATTGGCTTTCTTGGCGTTTGAGCGATTTCCCACGAACCCATTTCCCATATGGCTGCTGTCAAAAGACCCATTATAAACTTTCTCGCTTTAGTGGAGTGTTGTGGTAGCTGTAGTCGTGACTGAGACGGTGCTGTGACATGAATAAAATTTAACTTTGCTGCAAAACAGACAGAGCATATTGTCCACGTCTTCCCAGCCATCTGTGAGTCCATATTTTATATTCTTGTCAATCACTGCATGTACATTTTACGTAACCAGGTTACTCAGAGAAACCAAGTTGCGCAGGTGCTCAGGTAAAGTTTCTCTAATGCTCTACCCCAGTTACAGAAACCAGATTTCTCGTTTACATGACGTTTAAGAAAACTGTAACCCAGTTCCTGAAAGGGATGTAAACGCACTGACTGGGCAAAACATTTTGGGCATCTAGAGAGGGTCAATAAAAAAAGTGCATAGTGTTATATAAAGCAATGTAGAAAAAGAATAAAACCACACAGTGTTCGAGGTGAATACTTGGAACCCCCGATCCGGGCTTCATAGACACTACAGAGAAGTGTGGAGATGCATGAAAGAATATTTTGCTTATTTTCAGGTCTGGAAACATTTTACAAAACTGCTGCAGGAACCTTAGAGAAGGATGGGGAAATACAGTTTGGCTGCTCTAGCGGGCGTGTACCCTGTGGTTGTAAAACGCCACATACGTGACTGTGCCTTTTATGTCTTTTTTAATTTAGCTGTGAGGAGTGATCGGAATAATCATGGATTGGAGTTATTATTGGCATAAATCAAGCTGAACACCAAAGCTAATTAAGTGAAGAAATTAAAGTCTGGAAGAAGACAAAAGAGGAAGCTGATCGTGTGAGAAAAGGCCGCAGACCAAAACTACACATGGAGGCCTGAGGGCTTCTACTGAGACCTGCACTTAAATCTGTTTCTTCATTTTCCATTTGTTCCCACCACCACTCCAGGTGTTTTTTGGGGGGGGAGTTCCTCACTTTGAACTCCAGAAGGGCCTTTTCCCGACTGTGTTCAAACATGTTGGGACGTCCCACCCGTCTCCCTGTCCTCTCCTTTTTCCTACAAACCGCCTCCTTTCCCTTCTCCTCCCTACCACCACTTCTGTCTTTACATCCTTGCTCCAACAATTATCCCCCCCACCCCCTTCAAAGCCGGGGGAAAAGTAACACGGGGAGACAGGATGTGTTCTTGTGCGTTTACAGGATTGGAAGTAGTTGTAGGTATGTTACTGCTCACCGTTTTAAACTTTACTGTTATTACGCTGATAACACAGCAGGGACGAAGCAGGTAGTTCGTCATTATTGTGCCCAGGAACCACAACTTTGCCCGCCGTGAACCATGTTTAAGGCTTTTTAAGAGAGATTAACAGTTGTTGCAAGACAGGTAGTGTTTTTCTAAAGTGCACAGCAGAAAATGCCCTTCCTTTTTTACTTGTGTTCGACTAATAAAAAAGGAGACACATCTTGCGGCTGAATGGCCACAAAGTACAACCTGTCCCGTCTTTAACTGCTCAGTGTTTCGTCTTTTAACCTCCTTTGGGTGGAAGATCTCTGAAACAGCATTCAGACCATCAGACAAATTTATTTTAGGATTAGCAGCTCTTCTTGGGTGGAGAAATTTTGAACGCTCTATTGACAGAAAAACTGATCCGGGTGACTAGCTAGATGAATAAAATGTTAAAAAGAAAAGAGAAGAGACTCTTCAGACGACTTTTTCACGTAGCTGCGAGAAACGTTTCCACCTCAACAGATGACATGAGCGGCAAACATCGCAATGTTGGCAAACTGCAGTGAGCTGAGGGATATTAAAAGTTTTTAAAAGCTGGGATAATTGATTTTCTTTGATTGTGTTCATGTTCTGCTTATGTTCTCAGTATCTAAAAATACACATTGGCACATTCTGACTGTTATCTCTGGCTCAAACCTTTACATCGAATGTGCAAACGCTGGCAGGTATGACGGTGGGCAGGCCTCATCTTCCTGCCAGAGGAACAAGGCGACTTCTTGTCTGTCAATGCCTCCGGCCAGACACGACAACTTCAAACATTAAAAAAAGTCGCAAAGCCGGGACACGAGGGTCCTGCAGCAGGGTTTAAAGGACGTAAAGCAAAAGCACATCTCATGTTCGCCAATACCCAGCAGAGCCACTGGAGTAAAGCTCAACGCAAACTTCTTTTTAACTTTGAAAAGAGCCTAACCTTCAATCAGCAGAGCCGCGGGGGTCGACTGCTCTTCTTCTAGCAGCCAGGCCCGCCGCCGAGGTGCATCGCGCTCTCATCGCCATTATCATCATCCACAAAGTCAGTATGAGGCATGCATTAAAGATGAGACACCTCTTCTCGGCTACATCTCAGACAACAGAGGGTTGTGCAGCAATCCCTACTGATAATACATCCGCCCTTTCACCACCCATCTCTGCACATACATACACTTAACTGTCCAAATACCCATCAGGCTTTACAAACGGACACAAGATCCTAACAAGGGAGGTAAAATATACAAGAAAGGGTGGGTGCACCTACCGCATACAGGGATCCCTCGTAGATACAAGCTCCTAGGATGACAGGAGAGAGAAAGATAGCATTAGAATCCAGTCGTGATTACACCATAGGTATCGATATGTCATGAAATGACTTTCTATGGTAGGGATTATGTAAATCTGTCATTATAATTCCTGCAGATGCGCAGGTCAAACAGCAGATCAGCCTCGAAAGAAGAGGAATAAATTCCCCTTCAAACTCTCGGACGTGAGTTCATGTAAGCCCTCAGCGTCAGGCGTACTGTCAAGCTCTGAAAGTGTCCAATACATCTCTGCAATACGATGTTCTATTTAGTTTGAGTAAATTAAAATGTATTTCTTTTGTCAGGAAGCCGTCCCTTTTGCCGCTGTAGCGGCGTGACTCATTCAATAATCGCTGAAATCGGTTTCAATCAATTAGGTTCATTTTCAGCATCTGGGCTGAAAGTGATTCACCTCACTGCCCCCTCAACCTGCGCACGATTTCAAAACATTCAGGTTCAAATAGAATGCAAAAAAATCCCTACTGCTAATACATCCCTACTGATAATCACAAAAAAATTCAACTTTTTTGCTCTTAAACTGGATGAAGTGATACAGCACACGAAGTTTACAGAGCCGTGCAAATTACGGTTGTTTCCCGGGAGAAACAACCAAACAGGAGGGCCTCGGAAAAAATGGCGAGTGTTGGCGGGTCTGTACGATAACGTGAAGATTCAACAATGTGTGTCCCAGCACCAAGTCCTTCTTTAATTACACCAACACTGTCGTCCTTAGCTAAAGCTACCAATCGGTGTCTGGCTAACACGAGTTTCTGAAACTTTTGCTAATTATGTGCTCATCACGGCTGACTCTATACTATCAAATTAAGTCCATTAACATGCTAATCGTTACTAAGCAAGCAGTGATACGTAGCCCTTTGCACAAATATGCTAGGCAAATCTCGCCACAATGCTAATTTACCTAATTTCTTAATTTCACACGCAAGAGTGAATCCGACGTAAACACACACACTCACCACTGCCCGCTAACGCTGAAACGAGCTACTACTATTTGGCTAATAAAGGTCTCTGAAGCTAACTGCTAACACTAGCAGAAATCTCCAAGGCAAACGTTCCAACAAAATGCCAGTAACTTACCTAAAAACGACGACTTCATTTCATGATAAAGACACGTGTACCTTTCCTTCACCTCAGTCTTGATTAAAAAATAATGAATTTCACCTGCAGTATCTGAACACCTGACGTAGCCACTACCAATCAGAATTCAGCATTGTATCTCTTTTGTTTTGTCCTCCAACTCCATAAATTAATGCATTTCTACCACATTTATATTCAGTGCATCATGAACAGTGGCCATTGGGGCTTCTAGGAATTTGAAAACCAGAAAATATGCAACCTTTAGACTGAAATGGCAGGTCGGTGATGATTATCTAGGGCTCAATTTGAGGGCTAAATGTTAAGAAAACACAGACGGACGGACACACACCTCAGCCCAGCCTGCAGAAGTCTGAGACGCCTCAGGGGAAAGTACAGCAAGAGGTAAACATTTACAATAATGGTTCCGGTCTAGAAAACAACAGTACGGTTGCCGGTGTATCCTCACAAAATGCTTAAGAGCGAGTCTGTTTGTGTTGCTGCTTCATGCCATTGTGTCTTTAATCTCTCCATATGGGAGACAGGCTGCACTGCAAAATATAATCTGGCGGTTTGATCAGATCGGGGGGGGAGATACACAGAAGTGGTTTCACACGGCAGTTTGGCTGCTAAAGAAAACTGCTTCCAAAAACCAATTAAAAAACGTTCCGATTTTAAGCAATTATTAACTCCCTTGTTTGACTCCGAGGCATCAGTTAACACGTCAGATGTTAGTGGCTGTAAGTGAGGATGAATTCAGTGTAGCCCAGTTTGCAGATTTAAAAAAAACTAAAGAAAATAAAAATCAATGGATTATATTCAGATTTATTTTTTACGCGAGTAGGAGTTGGTTTTTCTGGCACGTACTTCCAAGGTGCAAGGAAATATTTATATAAAAACAACAACTTTATTGTGAGACCAGCAGGTTTCAGCATCATCTTTTTGACCAAATATCTTATATGCCTCACAATTAAGTCAAGTTTAATTAATAGTTTGCCCATATTGCAATTTAAATGAACTTACTGGGCATAAAGTAGTTTCTGTACATAGCCTACTGCAGTTGAAGAGTACAAATCTTAGCTCAACATAGATAGGCAATGTTGCAGTTAAAGTTTTCAGTTGTACTAAACTGCAACAATGCCTCTGTCCTCTTTTGGAGTGGCTGTGTTTTGTTAGTTTGGGGGGTGAGAAAGAACTAACGGGAAAATTCTAAAAACGTATACACTTTGAATGGAGGTTCGGTATGTGGAGGAATAATCACAGAGGATTGCAGAAGCCTGAGATAAGAAATGTTGCTCACATTTAGGCTTTTAAAGCTCAATTTCAGAAGGTGATCCGTTAATTAACGGTATGTCCAGATATCAAGCACTGCGTTCTTGTGATGAGGCCTTAAAATGCCTCATCAGCTCGGGATAATCGAGTATTAAAGGGGTTTCATCGCGGAGTTGCTCCTCTCAGCCTTGAAAGAAATAAGCATCAAAGAACATCACAGAAAAAAAAGAGGGAGAGAAAATGAGAAGGCCAACACATATTTTACCACAAGTCTTTTCATTTTGAGAACTTACATAACGAAGCTGTGATCGCGTTCAAAATATCTCAAGACGACGGGATTTTACGCGATCATCCCTGTAGGTGGAGCGTCACCTACAGGGATGACTTTTGGCAAAGCCCCCGAATTTGAACCATTTCACTACAAGCAGCCATGAACGCTGCCTTTCTCACAGTCAGGACTCACAAACATTCATTTGAACGAGAGCACTCCACGTGAGACGATGTCTTTGCTTCAATTATAC